>JASANE010027661.1:0-31916 GCA_030248225.1 Trileptium ribeirensis
TAACCAGCTCTATCCAACGCATCCCAGTCCAATTTTGGGTGTAATCGTCCTAAAATATCCGTGACAGGGTCGGAACGACCCTGTTACAATAAGCGTAGCTAATAATCCACAACATGCCAACAACCGCCATGTTTCGCTGTGATAAATAAACAGAAGAGTGTCTACTGCAGAGAATTCACAGCGGACAGTTTATTGGCAATCAACCTATAGAACACAGGAGCGTCGCAAGCTCTTCAAAAGTGGGCGGCAGAAAAAAGCGGGGGAGTGTCTTCTACAATTATTTTGTTCATCAGTTAATTATTCCAAGAAAAAAGGGGGCCGCCCCAAACCACTCCTCTTGCGACGTTCTTGGATAGAACATAAAACTTAACAGGTACTTCCTCAAAATATCGAGACGAGACAACAAAACGAGAGTGTTCAATCAAACACAAAGCTAGGTGTATATTGGGCTTGTATTATACGTGTCAAATATAAAGGCAAAAATTTTTCAACGCGGTGGAGACTTATTCGTGATATATATCAAAAGTGTGTTAGGAAACAGTATGTCACTTCCCATCAGTCTAATATTACCCCGTGTTTGATAACACGGGCGTTTTCAGCCTGACCGTCTATTTCTATTAGTAATCGTCATGCGCAAACCCCCGTCTCCAGTTTTGCGGGATGGGACACCTAGGACCCACATATTTAGGGGAAGGGGTCGGTTCAATAATTGCGATCGGTTCAACTAATCACCCCTAACATTGGGGGTCTCACATAGCCCCTAAATCTGTGGGGGGCTGTCCGAGCTCACGCCCCCACAAAAGCGTGGTCCCGACTTATGGGTGCGATCAGGTCAAAATTGTCGGGCTCGTGCCATCAATCAAGAGTTGACATTAGACTGCTGGGAAGCGACATACTCTTCTCTAATGCAGTCTTGGTAATACTTATTTCCATACAAAATATAATTTTAATATACTATTGGAATGGCGATACGAATTTCGGAAACAGCGTTCCTGATCAGTTTAAAAGTAAAAATATTTTGTTGCTCTTTGCGCCGTGGTAAAAAGCTTTTAACCATTGCTAAATTTATTGTTTCTTTTTTGTTTAATGACTGCTTTCTTTCACTGTCATACTGTGTACAGTTTTGTATTAAATTACATAAGTAAGGGTTTTTTAAGTTGAGACAGCCGTGGAGCCTGTTTATTTGATGAAATTTTTCTTAACGACAGTTCTGAAAAATTCTGAAATGCAAAGTTTATGTCACGCGAGAACGTGAAATTATCTGGGTCTTGAAATTTATGTAATCGAACTTGGATTATGTACAAATAAAGTAGTCGCTCGTTTTCCTGAAACTGGGTGTTGTGGAACTGTGGTCTTGAAACCGATATTTTCGAAAAAACACCAAAATATTGTGCACATGGCGCAAATTAAAACACAGATGTATAAAGAAATCACGCAACGTTTCGTACTGACAAAATATGGCATTTAGCAGCACAGTTTACAGCACGTTATTTTTTGACTGAGCAACACATCCATGTCAATTTTGTGTAGTTTGTAATTATTTTATTGCAGCAAGTGCTACAGCAGCAATCACTTAATGTTCCGAAATGGCTCCTGCTCCACAGCAGTATGCTTGTGATTATTTGTCGAAAAAAGCTAAATGTTTCGCTAGGACCTCTGTGGTAGAATTTCTGCTTGTATTGCCGCCCTTCCCAGTTTACAGACCACTCCTCAAAAATTTTTACTTGCATATCAAAATAGGTATGGCCACCGCCCTGCTCTGCCCCCCACCCAAATGTTTAAGACGGGGACGGATTCGGAAAGTACCAGGGCAAAAAGGGCCCTTTCTAAGTTTACTCAACCTACCAGCAGCTTTGCGAAGCAGCATCAATGAAACATTGAATGACCTGTTAAAAGCAGTTAGACAGACTGTCATATCAGCACTAGGCCAAACAAAGCCAGACAGGCAACGTTTCGAGAAGCACATTTGGTTCTGGAATGACAAAGTTCAACAGACAGTCCGAGCAAAAAAGCAAGCGCTCAAGTGATGACGTGAACAGGACACAAATGACACTCTGGACGGGTACAAGACTGAGAATGGCAGCGAAAGCAGCTGTGACTATTGCAAAATCTGCCCACTATGATTGAACGTACCAAGCACTGGACGAAAATGGAGGCGAAAACGCAGTATATTGTCTATGAGAAGCTGACGTCTATCGCGGCTCAGCCTTGTTATCTTTTCTGTTCATCACTGTGATGGTCGACACAATCACAAATGAGCTACAGCGATAAAAGCCGTTTATCTGCTATTTGCTGACGGTGTCATGTTAAGTTCCACTTGCCGAGAAGATCTAAAGCAGCAGATGCAAATCTGGAAAGAACAACTGGAACAATACGGTCTCCGGCTGAACACCAAACAACTGAATTTCTGGCAACACCTGCAGCAGTGCAACGCAACATCCTTGTCGGTGGACAGAACTGCCTACAGCTGACTGATTTAGGTACTTGGGCTCTGTACTGCAAAAACACGACATATCGGAGCAAAATGTGCAGGCACGGCTTTCAGCAGCGTTCCAGAAATGGTGCTTGATCAAAGGAGCGCTCTGTGATCGTCGAATGGCAGTGAGAATCAAAACCAAGGTGTAACGTACGGCAGTACGTCAAGTTTCACTTTACGGAGCAACAAAGCAGGCCAGTTACTGCCAAAACTGAGCAACGAATTCACACAACGGTAGAAAAAATGCTTCGGTTGTCACTGGGAAAAACACAGCAGGACCGAATTCTTAACGATGAGATCACACAACGTATGGGTGTGGCGCCGATTCAGAGCTTGCTGTCAGAAGAAAGATTGCGATAGTTTGGCCATGTCCTGAACGCGACAAAAAAGCCATAAACACGTTCTATAGACACCTTAAAGAATCACTATGTAAACCTGCCACTGCAAGCAAACTAAGTAACCACAGAAGAGAATGAAGAGTATAAACTTGAAATGCCCACCATGCACCAACGGATAATGAATGGCTAGGATGATGAAGAAGAAAGCATATATTTATTAAAATTTCTATTAAGACAAGTTAAATGCTCACTGGATTTTAAATTCTGGCACTCACTAAACAAGTTAACGAACCTTTCTTCAAGAATTATTTCAAATTACAAATGAATGCGCGGATCGATTAATTTACAGTTCAATGCGAGGTAGAACATGTTCTATAACAGAAGTATCCTGTCTTCATGGTGCCATAATATATTTTAAAAACAGCAAACTTACTATCTTTTTAGTTACTGAACAAAAATTTTAACATATCCCTATCCTTTCATACATTAAATGCAGCCGAATCGGGTCCAGGTCGGGTCGGGTGGTGTCGGATCGGGTCAAGTTTTGTCACAGACCCACCTGCTCGCCAAGTCACACGCGGGTCTATCGATGAACTAAAAATGCTGTCACATGCCATGTTCTAACTGCGTGTTGCAAAGAGTTTTGCACCTTCCCAACGCAAATCTTGGGAACCCGTTGTGATAAATGTGAATGCTTGTGCAATACATAATCTATAAGTGCAGTTACAATACAAAATCTACTGGAACGCGGACACGTATTTTTAAACATGTTTTACTGTTTTCATTCTGGACATTCTGCGCTGCAAACTCAAAATATGTATTTAGATAATCTGCAGTCCGATCGTATCGGGTTGAGTCGGGTAAACGAATTGCCGGGTAAGGTCTGAATGTTTATTACAGACGCGACGGCTTCAGCTAAGCATCTATGTTTCGCATGTATGAAGTCTAAAAATAATCAGCATTGTTGATAAAAGCAGCCATATAAATATGTTTTCAAGCACCCGTTTGTCAATCGTTGATCATAATAGGTTTCTGTGCATTGTAGATATTTTAATTCCAGCATAAAAGATAAGTACAATTGATTCAATTGCTTGAACTCTGGTAATGCTATCTAGCCTGAATACATAAAAGTCATGTTTTTTTCAATTTTACATTTTATTTATCCAGAATTGAGGAATGAAATATTTAAACAAGATTTTGTAAACTCGAAAAGCCTATCAATTTTTAAGTGGTTTGATTATTATAAGCAAGAGTGCATTAGCGCAGAGTATGACACTTCCCTGCACTCATGCGTTAGCCCGCGTTTGACGATACGGGCGTTTTGGTACTGACCCCCCTCCGAGTTTACGGGGGATAGCTCGGACCCCCGAGTTTTTTGGTGTTGGGGCTAGGTCGGACCCCCAGTTTCTAGGGACGGTTGGGATAAAATCAGCTGCTTATAAAGCGACAACCCTCAGAAATTGGGGGTCCCACCGACCCCCTCAAAAAAACTGGGGGTGTTCCGACCTACCCGCACTCCCGAAAAAGCTGGGGGGTCAGGCCGAAATCGCCCGTATCATAAACACTTGCTAACATTACAGTGCAGGGAAGTATCATACTCTTCCCTAATGCACTCTTCTTATAAGTGATACGAGATTACTGTTTTATAGATTTATACTTTTATGCTCTGTTTAAGAATTCGCCTATAATAGTAAGTCAGAATTTCGTTTTAAAACACACCTCATATTAGCATTTTCAAAGCTTTTTATTTGCATTTTGTTACTCCCTAAAACTGTCCTAGGTGGTTAAACTAATTCGAAAATTTTTTAAATGTGCTTAAACAACTTAGCTTATTGATTTCTGTGTATTCACATCCAATGACATTATGCATCATTTACCTTAAGATGTGTGCAGCAGGGCCGGATTTTGTCACAGTCTGCCGCGGCTCTAAAGCCATGCTTGGCTAGCCGCGATCAGTCAGTGTGACATTTTTTGGGCCGAGCCAGACCCTAAAAATATATTTACCTAAGAGTAAAGTATGGCTGATTAATTGTCACAAGGGCCGGAATGGGCTCTAAAAGCCAGAAATATATGGCGACAATGGAAAATCGCTAAAAAATGGAAATTGATGATAGTTATGATCATATAATACGTAAAACATCCTTCCAGTTACAATAGTACTATTTTCATGCATGAAAAAGCATGTTTTACATAGCTACGAGGTTGGCTTGTAAAAGGCGTGTAACAAAAATTTTGAAAATAGGTATATTTACTTACTTATTTTACCAGAATTTGTGCGCTTTGCATTTAATTACTATTAATCTTCCTTTATTTACGCTTAGAGCTAAATATTTTCGATGTAACACTACCTGCTAAACTGAATGTAATAAATATTTTTTCAGTAGCCCGTCCTGGCTATCAAACCCTGAGATATAGCCATTCCCGGCCCGTACAAACATACCAGCATTGCTTAGCTATTTATTTTATTTATGAAGAGCCGAATGTGGCTGTGTGTTTTTGTCACTAGCTGGAATTGGCTTTGTGACAGAATCCCGCCCTAGGCGCACACATCTTAAGGTAAATGATGCATTATACGGCGACAATGCTCTTTGTGAAGTGCTGAATTAATTGAGTAAACCTATCGTTTATGCTTGAACGTTAGTTGTTATTCGCTCACCGAAGTTACGTAACGAACCAAACAACAACTCATAATAGATCGCAAAGCTGAATGATTGAGTACATTGACTTGGAATCGTGATAATGTTCTCCGGTTTACATTTTTCATATATTTCGCGAAATATAAATAAACAGATAAGTTTTTCACCCGAAGTTTAGGACCAATTAATCAATAAAACAAACTAGGTTCGGTCGATTATTTCAGTTGATTCGGTGTACCGTTGTTGTTTTTAAGCATAATATATTATAAATATCACCACTATTGGTGCAAAAAACAAAATTCTGGGTGCATTCTGTGCTAAAACTGTTGTAAACTGTTGATTCTTTGACACAGTCAGATAGTCAGGTAGAGCGCATGTGTCCGTGTACGTGGCTTCACATCGTGTTAGTCAACATGTGGATGTAAGGTGACAAAGTCGACTTGGTGATAGACAGTCTTAATATTTGTAAGCCAAGGCGTGATAAGATGAATAAGGAAATTAAAAATCTTATGCGGCGTTCACGTTATAATGTCCCCAACGTTTGGAACCTATGTACCCCACACAGTGTCAGACACACTGTTGGCAACAGGGTGTCTTAGACACCCCCATGTTTTTAATAAATTTTTCAACGGTAGCTAGTTACGCGTTTTACCGCTTACCGACAGTGTCAGGCACACCGTGTCTTCTAGCAGTTCTATTGACAGTGTTCGGAATTATTTAAGCAATGTTCATATGGGCTAGATACAAATATGGAGAATTTAGGAAAAACTCCCCAGGATAGTTGACTAATAAACCGCATTAGCTACAGACGGTGTCCGTTATAGTTAATTCGCGCCAAATCGGTAGCTAAGGGTGTGTACGACACTGTCTAGAAAAAATGTAGTAGCTAAGGGTGTGTCGTATACCCTCGGCATTTGATATACAGTATGGGTGTCACCCTGACTGTCTATACGGTAGGGTCGCGACTACAGGGGGTCAAAAGTTCCAAACAGCGGGGACATTATAACGTGAACGCCGCATTAGTCATTTTGATAAGCGCAGTTTCTAGCTGCTGTACAATTAAGGTTAGTAGCTTGGCCTAAAAAATATAAACTAACTGTATTATTGAAAAATCAGTTCCGTTGTTCGGCAGCATACACAGCGATGGCTATTTATGTATGATAACTTTAACGCCAAATTAGCAACCCACAATATTTTGTTACGTCAAATGCTTCTAAAGTGAATTTAAGGGTGCCCGAAACTAGATGAAAATTTGAGACACTGCCCTGTCCTCCTCAATCGAGGGGGAGGCTATATATTATATACTATACCCTTAGGATAACCCTACGTGTATAATATATTATCAAAGCATGAAACCGCGATATTTCAACGACTAAGAAATGTATGCGGTTATCATGTCAGCGTTTAGGCATTCTGATCAAAAGAAGATGAGCTGACAAGTCAAACACTTTGATTTACAACAATGGGTCGCACGTGGCAATGATAATAAGTGTATGAACAAATGATTCAACGATAAATATGAACAGTTACCTAAACTTCCAGCTGCTCATCCTGCTAATTGTGACGCGATAATTGCGGAGAAGTTTGAATGGGATCAATTCTGCGGAATGGACGACACAAATCGCAACTTGGGCCAATGGAATATATCTAATTATTTGGGACGTTTATGGGCGGAGGCTCGAGATGAAGCAGATAAAAAATGTTACAATTACTTCATAATTGGGATATACAGTCGATTTTCATTATTTGTCATGTGTCCTTTGATAATGTATATAATTCATGTAAATTCAATAGTGCTGTATATAAATTTAAACCACATGGTACTGTTGTGTTGTTTAGTAAGGGAAAATGGCTTTAGTTGGCGTTAGATCTAAATCGGTAGCTACTGCAATTTTTGAAAGCGTCTCAATTATATTGAAAATGTTCGGATATGAGTTGTCGAATGGTTTGACCATTAATATTACGAATGTTGCAGGTTTGTTATGTTTACATGCGAAACTTAATTTAACGACACATTATGAAAAGTTACGGAGTAAATGCCGAGAGATATATGAAGTTAACTTACAGAATAGTTTACAACTAGGCAATTGTACCGCGCTTATATTTGGTAACGGTAATACAATTGTAACTGGTAGAAAAAGTTTTACAGATTTTCGACAGTGTACTCAAAATTTATACGATATTCTTAAAACGGCTTAATATATTATAATTTTAATTATGGAATTCGTTGTCGTATGTGATTTACAAAATCAAAAGGTTAAGTTTCCAAACGCTCATTGTGCAACAACTGTTAAAGTTGTGGTTGTAGAAATACTAGAAAAGTATGTCAGCATTAAAATGTCAAATTGATTATTTAGTTAATAATGCTTGGAAACGATTCGCAGTTGAAGCTGGATACTACACAAGACATAGTTTGTTGTTGTATTTGAACGCATTTAGCTCTAGGATACAGTTTACATTATGATCCTTGATGCGACCATGTTAGTCTATTGTTTTAATACTGCTGAAAGAAAATAATACATATATAATATATAAGAATATATATATATTATATATAGCACGTACATAACAAACGCGTATAATAATGTATATAAGGATATATCCTTACTACGAATATATATTATGAAACATATAAATCAGCATAATGATATATAGTGTTACCATGAAAATAAGAAATATAATATACTATAACATATATATACAGTTATCCAAATGGTAACATATATTATATATGTTAATATACTGCGCAAAATTGCACATTACTCTAAGGGTATCATATATTACACCTAGGGTTATCATAAGTGTACCATATATTATACACATAGAATATCATATATTATACATGTAGGGTTCGCTAAGGGTAATGTATATTATATATGCAGGGTTACATTAAGAGTATTATATACTATGCATGTAGGTTTATCCTAAGCGTTATTTAAATTCAATTTTAAATTTATTTTAACACCTTTTAAATACACTACGTTCATTTCTTCCGTTCATTTCTACGTTATATATTATACATGTAGGATTATCCTAAGGGTAATGTATAATATACATACAGGATTACCCTAAGGGCATTATATATTACACATGTAGGTTTACCCTAAATGTAACGTATATTATATATCTTCGCCGCTCAATTGAGGACTAGCGAGTGGTATCTCCGATTTTTATTTACTCTTGAAGTTCGTTTGCCGTCAGGTAATATTTATAATTGTCTAGCGATTTAAGATATATCAATGTTTTTGACACTAAGACAATGGAAAAATTGTAGATCAATTTCCTACCACATAACATTTAAGCCAATCAGCTTGAATTGGATCAAGCTGAAGTAACAAGCTTAAACTTTTTGCAGTTTATTTACGTGTGACGCTGCTTTGCTACGTGTAACAACAACAATGTATTGGGCTCAGCTCCCACCAAAATAACAAATTCAGTTGAAAATGCTGCAAGATCTGTCATTTATCGTGCAAAATTTTTAACTGCTATTGGTGTTAACTCCGTTAACTAAACATATGACCTCAAAGGCTAAAATATACACCCAGTCATGAAACGAATTAATTAATATCTGGGCCATTTAGTACGACCCGTATTAATCTATTTCAATGATATAAAATTAATTCACGAAGTTGATTTTTCAACGTATCACATTACACGTCTGCTCTTAGCAGTTGCTATATGTAGTAGAAAGATGTAGTGTATGATGTAAGCAATGAATCACACTTTTAGCGCTACATGTGCATTAAATTTCACGATACCCGATAACTTTTCTCCGCCTGCTATACTACACAGTAATCAGCACTGCTGAAGCATACGGCAAACGTTCTACAGGAAAGTTTGGGATGTAGTTGGTATCAGTTCGACGAGCTGAGTTCAGTGGTACTCATTTATGACCATGGATATATATATGTATATATATATATATATATATATATATATATATATATATATATATATATATATATATAACTATCGATGAGTACACAACTTCCTGGCCGGACATTCTGACGAATTAAGGGCATGATTACACCGATAGTTCTCGTCAGAACCCGGGAAAGTAGACACCGTTGTGTATCGCATTCCAGCATTCTCACCACCCAGCCATGTTTCCGACGAGGTAACCCGCGATTATATTTTTGTCGAAAAACATTGACTCGTCAATTTCAACGTCAATCCCTGGGCCTCCCACCATAAGATCTTGCCAATTGTCCCATTCATAAACCACAGAAATGTCCCGATAACAATTGTACCAGTCACGGCGTGCTCCTAAACGCCAACTTCATACACAATGAAACCACTCCTTAAATTTTTGATGAAACCGACCATAATCAGGAAAATTTTATCGAGAGGGAGTTTATGATTAAAAGAAAGAATTAACACGAACTGAATATTTCTTTCGACAGTTTTTACTGTCGGAACACCGCCATTCTAAATTGTCCTGACGTGCTATATCACCTCTTTTAGTCAGATAGCAAGGGTTCCCACAGTCGCATATATCACTATTACTAATTAACCCCAGCTTAGCGAAGTATTCAATAGTAGTATCATAATTTGCCGTTAGTCAACAATTGTATTTCATGTTTTTGTTCTTATCTGGTGCAATAATTTTATAGTCATTAGTTTTTGGTCTACCGCGGGTATCCATATTTCAAATAATATAATATCTGAAAAAATACTAAATCTAAAGCCTGAGACTAAACCTCAGATTTAGCCTAAGCCTAAGCCTAATCGTGAGACTAGGCCTAAGCCTGAGACTAAGCTTAAGGATGAGTCTAAGCCTAAGTCTATGCTGTTCTTTCGCTAAATATTAAACTCCAATGCATCAAACAAATCTAACCAGCTTTCAAAATATTCATTTTTCGCTTGAATCTCCTATATCTTACTCTATATTGAGGCAACTTATTGAGATACCCTATACACTATTAGATTACGTTTTCTATAACATATCCAAATTTGAGTCAAATCGAAAGTTATGGTCAAAACGGAAAAAGCCAGAATCCTTATTTTTAAAAAAACTTCTATCCCTGAATTTAGGGCCCATCCTGAACTTTCTTAGGGAGATAGAGCATTGAAATCTTTTCTATTAGAAAGTGCCCAAAAAAACTGACCCATTTGGAATGAGGGTAGACGATATTAAGCGGAGCTTTTGCCAAAAAATTTGCCAAAAATACCTCTATACCCCAAGAAACCCAAAAGAAAAGAATAATTTAGCATCATCACGAGGCTATCCCTGAAAAGAGTTTGGGCGACCATGGTTTCGAAGACATCTCTTTTGGGGATGAGATATGATTGGGGGTCCAGAGACTATGGGGACTATAGCTGAAAAGATGGTGGGGCCCTTCTATGATCCCCCCTCCTACTACGGGATGGCCCGATAATCTATGTTTCACTTTACCAAGTTTATCGGTTAATTTTTAAACTAGAATGTATCGAATTCGATATCCGTTTAACTTAAAAATACTTATTTTGAATAACACTGAGCATGAAACCTGTCGCATGTATACTTTACTCAAAACTCATATGGTAGTCATATGCATTTGGAGATAAAGCTTCATTATTTACCTAGTCCTCGTCGACATGTTTTACATTATAAGTCTTAAATAGTTTCAGAAATTGATTACCGAAGTTCTGTCAAGACATTTATCTTAAGGTGAGTTAGAACTGGAAAGGCAGGAAGTCCTGTATTCTATAGCTTATCTTGGTTTAACTCATTTGATTGGAGTATTAAATTTGACACGTTACCTATACAGCTCTTTACCCAGGAGCGTAGCGAGAAATTTCAAAGTTGGAGACACATGATTTTGTAGGTGCGAGAGTGCTGCAGCACGCTTGGTGCATATTAATATGTATTTAGTTTTTCTGTCGTTCTGTAGGAGGGATCGTGACTCGTGCCCATCCTTGGTTAAAGGCGTGATCAAACGCTCAAAGTTTTTGCTCAAATTTTGGTCAAAATTTTAGCTCCAGTTATGTTCAAACTCAGATCAAATTATCAAGCATCTTTTCTGCATTTTTGGTAAGTTTGAACGTGTGAAGTCAGCTCAGACATTTCAATCATATGGCATCAAGCCACAACGAGATCCATCACCTGAAGAAGTTTGATTTCAAATTTTTATCTCAAATTTAGAAGTACCGCAATTCTACTTTAATAAGCAAGGTCAAATTTCGATCAAAATTTGATCAAATTTGAGCTAAAATTTTGAGTGAACAGCAAAATGTTTAAGCATGTGAACGCACTTTTAGTTTCTATTGCTGTTTAAATTTTTTTGGCTAATTTCAACATTTGTATAAACTTTATAAATGACCTGTTTGCTCCGTTCTCCCCTACAGGCGGCATAGAATTAACTTAATTTAATGTGTGATGTATTTTAAGTTTAAATAACTTAACATTCGCACAATCAATTATTATTTTCCTGTAAAATATTTGAAAATTTAGGAACCATTATACATGTAACATAGTTATTGTAATAACCAATTCGGAATGACCAAAATGGCATATAACAATTTGTAACAATGGCTATTTAAATAATTCAAGTAGATTTGGCTAGATTCATATGCGTGAGTAAACTTGTGGTGACGCCACCAGATATCCTGTTTTGTAATTTCGCATAAAATTGTTACGGAACGCTTTTCGATCAATTGAAATTTGGTGCAAAACTGTTCGCGAACATATTGGTTCGTGATTGAAATCTAGCCAGTCTACGTTCGAGAATATTCAAGTAAAATACTGAAACTTTTACCAACTAAAATTTGCCGAATTTGAATTAATCGTTTTTCAGGAACACTAAGAACTTAAATATAGTGTCGATTTACTTAGGATGTCACTGTTACATTAAATTTGTTCGCCAACACTGAATAATCCTTATTAAATTGAATAAGCATTATGGAAAGGAATTTCCGCAAAATCGAAATCGCCATAATTCCGTTAGAACACATTGCATAATTTTTGGCACTGGTATTTGATTTTGCAATTTGAAAATTCAAATGAAATTTATCTTTTTCATAATAAGGGTTTGTGATTCGATATCGGTTATTTACAAGATACGGTGATTGCGTGGGCTCACATTAAATATAGTGACATATGAGAAATTCTGTGAAGATGTTAAGATAAAATTTAATTTATTTTCGACCTGAAGTAATTCTTGTTCCTAAAGTATATTCTTGTTCCTAAAGTAGCAAATAAATTTAATATTGAAATCGATTTAGCCAAATCTTACTGAATGGAAAGCCGTAAACAGTAGCATATTTTTAGCTTTCAAGCCAAGCTACCAGATATCGTACCTTGATTCAATTACAGCTACGCGAACTGAAAACTGAAATTGGGACCTGGATAGATTAAATAAATTAAATGCCGCTATGTGGTTCGTAAATTTAGCAGAAAAATAATATATAATTGAATGATGTCGCTAGAAAATATATATTTGATATATTAATTAGAAACTAAAAGTTCCAACTACATCATTAATAGTTCCTTCAATGTAAACACAATATCGTTCACTAACTCTCATTTTCCATCCAATGTGGAAAGTTCGCTAAAAGTGTTTAATTTGCAGCCTGTGTTGCTGTTAACGTCGTATATTACAAATTTATAAGACACCTTTGTAAGTGGCATATTGTTGAACATCTTCGTACTTTATATCTGTCTACACATAGTACATATCTATATTAAAAATTACGAAGCTGAGCCATATTAGCATCGTACTTAAGCCCAACAGCTAGAATTTTATTATTTTAGAAAGAGAAAGGTTGTTCCTCTCGGATATTGACCCGGGTACAAAGAGGAAATGGAACGGTGTTGCCCCCATAAATTAAGCAAAAGGGGAGTGCCCTGCACTGTGTACGACTACCGAAAATCAACGCGCTTGATACTTTTTAAAAATCAGCTTCCCCATTTTTAAGAATAGCGACCTATTGTTCCTACTACTATCTTCCTTCCAATCCTTTGATTCAAAATCTTTTCTGGGTTCCTGAGATGTCTTCGAATCGCTGTTCGAAACGACGGTCAGTTGACTTTTCAAGAGTAGTGAAAGTACCTTTGTGCAACTTGAAGCCAGACAATTCTCTGCGGAAGAAATGTGGTGGTGCTATTTTGAATTCACGGATAACATATACATATATACACATAAAACACATGCGCTACATTGTTCTGCGTATAGTACATATTATACAAAAATCTGAACCAAAAACTGCAGTGTTGACAGCCATTTTTGCCTATTAGGCTGTGAAGCTGCTAGGCCCTATGACATCCAAGCGGAGTCGGATGCGTGGGCAGGGGGTTTGAACACTATGGGGCGGTACTCCATGCCACAGTTAGTGATGGGAGATGATATCCATTTACGATTTCATATCCGGATATTATTCGCTACGTCAGAATAATTTTCGGATATCCTAATTTTACATTTTGAGACAGGGTGCAAACTTTTACTTGTAGAGAACGACAAGCTCTGATTCGAGAATGCCAAAATGAGGCTGTTTATAGATATGTATTCATGTGGCCGTCAAAGGTGAGTTTTTTGTCGTTATATCTATATATGTTGGCTTTAGGCGTTCAATTTTAGTGTATAGTATATTTGCCTTAGGCTAAGGAGACAAGAACACTCCATTTCACCGTCTCGGATTTACAGATGAGCTGGAAACACACAACACTTCATTTTCAAAACTGTATAGATTGTGAGTTTTTCGGCTGCCTTTCAGACATATGTCTGACCGTAACATAGTGGCCGGTGTGTATCGGGTAGTAAGGAATCACACTAAAGTTGAGAATATTTAGATCTAGACGCCGGTTCGATGTTAAAATAATTGGTAAGTAGGAAAATCAAAGAGTGACCGATGAGTGTATCGAACTAATAGCTATAGGATACCTTCTCACAAAAGTTGACGGAGTTTTCTAAAAGGTTGTCTCTCGGGTGCCGTGGTTTTACCTCGGGAAGAGAAAAAGTTGGCAAGGCTTGAACAAATCTGACGTTTCCACAATTTCACGTTGTCCCCGCTTTTCCCGTTTTTCCGCTAGGTGCAACCAGAATATGGTTGTGCATATTATCTGGATATCCGGACATAAATTTGTTTATAGGTGATTTTAACTTGAATGCTTTTTGCTAGATTTGAGTGTTGAATTCATAAGTGGATACCTTACACTGCTGTTCTTAAGCGCCTCGCTGACATGGTTTGGGGCCCACACTTCCAATGAATCGCAGGCCTGCTGTTAGGTCGTTTTCTCAGAAAAAATTTTAATTTGTATATACTAAGCACACAAATTTTTCTAGGCGCTGGCGGCATAACTGTTAAGATTTAATGTTTCCACACCTTTTCCGTTTTTTGTAAGTCGTTTATAGAAAAAATTAATACACTTAATCTTCACAGAGACTAAAGAGCGCTATGACAATTTTCACTTAAAACCGTGACTAAAATAGAACTCTTAACTGGAACAAAATTTCAACCGAAGCTCGCTTTTGCGCAGACTAGCTTATTTAATCTCTAAGGTCACATAAATTTTGAAGTCATATTAAAATCAAATCATGTTTTAAAAATTGGAAAACCTAAGACACCAGAGACGGCATAAAACAACTTGAACAAACTCGAGCCGTTGTGATACTGGAGGATTGCTTTCACGATTATCAAGCAGGTTAGGCTTGTCGTTATTTCGGTCAATAGTATTATTGGTTTATAGTCTACTTGGTTTTCACAGTATTATTCAAGCACTATAGGTGAGTCGAACTGTCCTGAATATAACTCCAATGTGTACCAGTTTTCACATACAGTTTTACACGTATATATTGTTGAATAAGTACCTGATCTACAGTGACAAAAAACGATATTATTTGCAGCGCGATCTACAGAAAACCGTTTAAGCTTGCTGTGGAAACTTTAAGCAATGTATTTTTGTAAAATCGTGATAGTTAAATACTGGCCGTTACTGTATTTCAAAATAATTACAGGTCTATCATGTTATGCAATTTCTTCTGTCCTCAAAGCTTCAAAATTATGTCACAACTTGCTGGAGTTACCACTGTTTCTTTGCGAGGTATAAGCAGGGCGCAAGCCGATACACATTTATTTTCAGCCTGAAATAGGTGATAAAAGTGGTTGCTAGTTTGGATAGCGATAAATTACGTAATCCTGCGTAATAAAATTTATTTTATATAATTCTTGAAACACTACAATTAGATTTTATTAATATTTTATGATATATAGAGTTTATTGGGACAGTAAAAGGCCATGTTTAAGCGAATGTGATCTGCAGTGAACGGACTCAAGTAATCACGCTTGCTAATCGATTTGCCAAATGTATCCTCATCGCTCACGAAGTGTGTCACCGCCCTATGCACAAAAAGTAAGACTTGCCGTCATCCAGGTTAGCGTTGTTGCATCAATATTCGTATACAAAATCCTAAATCGTATCGAATTTTTATATTTTTGATTTTTTTGCATAAATATAGCAGCTTTATATCTGCTGCGAAGTGGTACAAAGATATCTCACTTAGCTTTTGTTTTGGTTTTCTTTTTTTTTTTCTGCTTCGCCCCCTCCCGGCCCCCCCCCCCCCCCGCCCCCTGCCTGCCCCGAGAATTAATCTCGGTCTATGCATGTCACCTTAGTAGCGTTTTAAGGCAAAACGTTATTAAAACTCTGAAATTAAATTAATTCCACTCTACTCTTTTATCGTATCGATGAACAGTTTTAGATTAACATTAGCCAGAAACAGTATAGGTATAGCATGTTTATGTAAGCATAAAGTTTTACTAAATCTCAGCATTTATGAAATTTTTAGCTATAGATTTTAGATGTCGGTAACAAAATTTTTGGTGATGTTTCTAAAACTGTTTGATTGATGTTTTGATCACTGGAAACGGTTGCAATATTTGCCAATCTTAAAAATATAACACCGCATAACTTGATGACCAAAACAAGTGTAGAATGAAGCGAAAATTACAACGGTTAGTAGATCTGAGCAATACATTCGTTTGATATTCAAGCACAATATGCTAGTATATATCTAGGGTACACATGCTCAAAGGAAGTGTTAGTGGGGTTACCACCCAGAAGCGCTAGCGCTTCCCTCGGGCAAAGCGCAGAACCAACTGATAAATTGGCCGACCCGTACCCTGGTTCCGCCGCAGGAGCGGAACCTATAAGTGTTGAAGGCGCCACGCTCCCCCCCCTCCCCGAAGACCTGGCTACCCTCCTGGAACCTTGAACTCAAGCATGTATATTGTAGGACGTATATACGGCGAAAGGGGGTGGCGGCGAAGTGGCCACCCCACCTTCCTCCTTGCGCCAAGAATTACACACATATGTTCAATCGAACAGTGATTGAGTACAAAAACACACATCAAATTTTGCCCTCGAGCCTCAAATGGATTAAAAATTTCCTATTTGTGGCTAACAAGTGATTTACCTTGGAGGCGCCTCCCTTCCGGCGAGCTATATACATCATTAAAATACAAGTAAATATTAACGTGGCATAGTGACATGAAATTATGCCACAGCTGCTAGTCTTTGTCTACTCAGGCCTCTGTATCATCTGATTTGACAGTCATGAAAACATAATAGACAGTAATATAGTATAACATTTATAGAGGAGTCGTTATAGCCAGAGGCCCAACGGGAATAACGGGCGATAGCCCTACTTTTTGGATGGGCAGGGAGTTATCCCCTGAACCTGATGGTGTCGAACCGATGCGTGCGAAGACCCGCGAACTCTCGGCAGGTGTCTACCCTGGCGACGTCACAGACGCCGAATCCATAGGTCCAAAGCACCGCACACCCTCCCCCTAACGACTAACTCCCGATTGAAAGGCTGACAGCCGATCCCCCGAGGCCACGGTTACCTGTTACCTCCCAGGTATCTCGGACGTTGAGGATGCATCTCTGTACGTTCCCCTCGTTTGTGTTGCATAGCTGTGCCGTTATTTACAAAAATTATGGATCCCGGGTCCTCAAATATGATAAGATAACGAATTATATAAGTATATATAATAAAAATCTAGGTTAAAATAAATATCAAATGATTTACAATCGGTGTAACAGTAGAAAATAAAGCTCGAAAACTGAAGCACATTATAAACTATGATGTAATCGAGCACGAGCCTCACATGACCCGCTCCTATGCACTCGTTAAATTCGCCACCAGGTACATCTAGTGCGAAGTACGACTGTACCTCATAGAAGCTAAACAACTAATACTGTTTGTATGAATGGTTATGGATATTTATATTAAAAAATCTGTTGTTGCTGATATGTAAAGCTAGACTGAAATGTAAATGTTTTGGAATCTCTGTTTGGAAATCCGTTATCAACTGAGTAAAAGAAGAAATCCATTTTTGCCTGATATTACCTAAGTCGGTCATGAAACTGGATATCATATTCCGATTATATATTGTAAGAGGCCGACAGGCATGATCTACAAACGTGGTAACTTTTTTATATATATAGTAATGCAGTATCTACTAATTTGCTGGGTGTTTGACTAAATGCTTAATTTAGTACAACAATGAGCATATAAATTTTTTAAACAAACCAAAATTATTTTGCTCAATCTATTTCTTCAAAAAAACCGGCTTTTCCTAGTTAGTATATGACCCGGAGCTCTGACGCTGTAAAGTTGATTTTGATGGAATTAGTGGGTCTCACTACAGAATTGAGTTTCATTAGTTCTTTATTAAAAGTTTAGTGAAGTAGTTGTAAACATATACGACTGAATACTTGATTTTTGTACATGGAATGCATTGTGATCAACTTTGCTCAAGGATTATTTGGCATTTGCGATGGCTGGTGTTGTGAATTGACTTGTTTGGGATTAAATCTATATTGAAAAATCATCTCCTTGATATTCTGTGGCAGAAATCGAAATACGACGGGATGTGTTCCTATTAGCGAGATTATGACAGTCACTGATTTTCGGAGATATCAGTTTAGCACTATTATTCGGTAAGATATGATTGTTAAAGAGGCCTAACCCATACATTTCAAGCAAAATACGTAACTTTACATAATGTTTACCTGTGTAATATATACTAATATTTGTTACAATTACGTAGGTATTAATTTTGATATATTTAACGCATAATGTCGAATTTTAACGTTTATGTGAAGATTAATCTAACGTTAACTAATCTTGACGTTCATTCATTTAATCAAGATTGCATGATACTTTGCTGAAAAAGTATGACACTGTTCAGCTTATGCGCTGTTCGCTTAGAGGTATGTCGAGATGGGGTTCTCTCTGTCTCCCTGCATTTTATGGAAAGACAGATAGCTGGTCCCCCGTGAAATACAGCAGGCAGTTTTAGGCTGAATAATCTCAAGCTGAAGGGTGTCTTATTCTTCAGCAATATGCATATCACCAACTCTCGATTTAATGTTTAAATTATATCTGTATTTAAGCATAACATCTAACATTACATTTAACGTCAAAAGACGCGAGAACATAGGTTCTAAGATTGAGATGTTGTATGAACAGCCTCGCTTAACACGTGCCTGTGGAAGCCGAGAAGAGTTTAATGTATCTAGAAAAGCTGGAATCTGGATTGAAACAACAAATACAGTTGTAGCAAATGAATCATAGTATAATAGTCGGCTAACGGCAATAAAAACTGAGTTCGGCTTTTAATAGCTCTAAAAACAATAATATATAGTTCCTTCGTTAAGTTTGTATATATTATTGTATACGTCATAATATTATGCAAACGCTAAGTAAGAAGATAGCTTTTTCGCCTTTAAGAGCCGCACCGAGCCTGGCTTACCATTGGAAGATCCAAGCCGGTCTTAGCTCAGAAATATATAGTTCCTTCGTTAAGTTTGTATATATTATTGTATACGTTATATTATGCAAAATTTAAGTAAGAAGATAGCTTTTTCGCATTTAAGAGCCGCACAGGGCCTGGCTTACCATTGGAAGATCCAAGCTGGTCTTAGCTCATAAATATATAGTTCCTTCGTTAACTTTGTATATATTATTGTACAGGTTATATTATGCAAACGCTAAGTAAGAAGATAGCTTTTTCTCCGTTAAGAGCCGCACAGAGCTTGGCTTGCCATTGGAAGATCCAAGCCGTTCTTGGCTCAGAAATAGCTGAGCTATGCCGGAGATTGAAAACCTGGCTTTTTATCACCTTTAGCGCAAAACAATGGACCAGCACAGTTAAAGAAATAAAATTGAAGGTAAATCTGCATCAAGTTATAGAAAAATAGACAGTTGCTAAAGAAACGTGTTTAACTTATATACATAATTCTCAAAAAATATTTTCAAACAGACGAAAAGGTCAATAAATCTCAGAAATTTGTGAAGTGGAAATTGACAACATAGTACATAGACACCGACTACATAAGCACAGTTTCGATTACTCATACACGGGGCATTAGTTTTTTTCAAGTTGGAAATAGCCAAAATTTTAGGATAAAATTTCTGGCACTTGTTTACGATTTTACTATTATTCGGTATTTATATTTTACTATTATTATATTTATTCGGTTTGAAAAGAAAACGAAACAAATTTACATATTTCGTGACAGTGTTTTAGATTTAATATCGGCCATTACAAAATGTCATTGTTAGATGGTGGAGTCACCCTAAATTTACTTGCACACAAGATTTACAAATGATGTCATAAAAATTTTATAACAATGGTCTGTGGTCAACATCATGTACACATAGAAGCATGGTTAGTTGCTTTCTTATTCTTATCGGTAATAAATATATTCAAATTCAAAATAAATTAGTTAGCCGTACCAATAAAAAGTTCAAGTATGGAATTTGACCATTTTAAAACTTTTCGTAGTGAAAAGCAAAAAGTTTGAAATTCAAATTTTGACGAATTCAGGCACCGATCCAGGCGCATTCCTGCCATTCCTCAAGAACCCGACGTTAATGATGTATAATACAATAATAAAACATAGTGTTGAATAATAGGTTATATTTTGAGTAAATGCGCATTGAGTAAATAAAACGCGTTAAGATTTTAAATATAAATTTTAAACAAATATTGCTTGAAGGCGACGATAATGTACAATTTCAAAAAAACAGAATTATATTTTGTAAAGTACAAGAAAAATTCATGACTGTTCATAATAACTATAACAAATGTTTATCGTTGCTCGAGCTGGATCTAGAAATTCCCAGAGGTGAATTGTAGCAATAAATTTTATCACCTCCCGAAATCATTAAAATAAAGATGAAATGGCACGATTTTGGCTTTCAAATAAAATGTGCGTGCAACCGCAATATCTTGATATTCAATCCACAACATTTTAGAATTGTGGCCCCGGTAGAGCGTGGTGAATGAATAGCTTTTTCTGTAAATTTCACAAAAGATAATGTCGACAAAACGGAAAACCTAAATGATTTTAGCGCTGTCCTATTTGGGGGGATTGTCAAATCTTCCGAAATCAAGATTATTCTATCTCAAAGAGATCTCTTTTGCGTGTATGAGATCATTAGAAGCCCAGAGACTATCGGGGCATGGCTTAAAGGTACTCTCTTCCCTAAATACCCCAAATAGGACAGGAACAAATTTTGTTCGCTATGTCCACCACCGCTACGTATTCAAAACTCAACTCTGTTTCAAACGAGCCATGGCGGCATTAATAACCAGCTAAAAACAAAATAAGAGACAACAAGAAAACACATATACTGATTCGTGTGTGCATTTACGGTATGTACGTATGAGAAAAGGCGAAAATCGATATGGGTTGACTCGATGGATCATGTTTCATCATTGTCATCCAAAGTATTAATACATCAAGCGATGAACAAAATGGGGCTTTACGGATGAATGAATGAAAGCTGTACATCGTGTATGTAAAACACATGAATTAATGTCATACTAACTTTATGTCAAACTACCAAAAAGAGACTTCCAGGGCGTGAAGATGGTATTTTACTCAGTCATCTGAATTAAAAATAGATTATGTATTTGTGGGTTGTATAGTATATGAGACTCTGTATAGTTTAGATGGCTGGAAAATATTCTAAGACCAAGCTTAGGTCGAAAAAGCGTGGTAGCGGGGAGAATGTGAATCACTTTAGCACCTAATCCCAACTTCCTCAACCGTTTAGTATTTGTCACGGCGTACATGTCCGAATATAATCTGTCGTCCGACGTGCGTTTCTGCGTGAGTTGTTATTGGCTAGCTTTGCCATGTTCCTTAAGGAACCGAGCAACAGCTTCAAACGTAGTAGCTACTGGACGAGGCTCGGTGCCTAACGCTGGCTCCTTTCGCAACTACGGCATAAGTTAGTTCAAAATTACATAAAATTATCCAGGATTTACAAAAGAATGCCTAAATTTTAAAAGTACTTGATAGTTATATTTTATAAAATAGTATACAAGTGTAAAAATGAGGAATTTTTAACAAGTTATTGGCAAGAAGATGATGACCACAAAATGCTTACGCGGTCTTGTTATTATCGGTATTAACTTCTCAAAACGGGACGTAATCCCCCGGAGGATCAGCACCCATACCCGTCAGCCCCCAGCACTACAGACAATTTTATAAAAAAACAGGGTGAAAATTGGCAGATCGGGGTAAATTGGCAAAAATAGAGGCAAATTATGAAAAAATTATTGTAAATTGGCAAAAATTGAGGGAATTTCGCAAAATCAACAAAAAAACTTTTGAGTTCCCCTCATAATTTTAAAAATTTACGCCGCCACCTAGCCCACGCTCCCTCTAAAATCGCCCACTCCTCCCCACCCTGATATTAAAATATTATATACAAACCCGTCCAATAAAATCTTATAAACTCTATCTAAATCACCAGCCGCAATTCTTCGGACATAGAGTCGTAACCAGCAAAACAAATTGTATTGCTGCAGAAATATACTTTTAAATACATATTGCCTAGTAGCTCATCTAGGAGTGCGTAGGACCATCGACCGTAATGTCGGGCGTTCAATCCGGTTTCGAGTCTTCTTGGGCCGCTAAATTGAGCAGCATACGCGCAAAAACGACCGATTGCAGGAACACTACTTCTGGCCCCGGTTACCTCACTGGATCTTGTAAAACCAGAAACTTGGGAAGCAGAGATTAGCACCACTGGTTACAGCGGAAATTTCATTTAACGTTTCATTATATCCACACATAGTGTAGTTCGAATCTGCACTCAAACGAGTAAAAATGTGATTCCGCCGTCATCATAAATGCACAGCGTAGAATAAAAAAATTAGCAGCATACGCTTTCTTTCAGTAACATAGTATTGAAGTTGCACTACAATAATGTGAATTACATTTATATCTTGCAAACACTAGGTAAGGAATTAGATTTATAAATAATTTTTGCCCATCTCAGTTTTAATGGACGAATGTTATATCGTTAGAAAAAAGAACAGCTTAAAGCGGGGAATTCAAGGTGCGGTACCACACGACTAGGCTTAGACTTAGAATGTTGGTCATATATATAGAGACCTTAGCTTAGACTAAGGCTTAGGCTTAGTATATCGGAGAAAAACATAGCACGGATTTGTCTTCAGCCCCTAAGAAACGTTTATACCATGTCTAGGACACGTTTATCTTTGCTTGTGAAGACATTAAACATGTGCGAACATATCCGTTTTTACATGCTGAAAGTACAGGGTTCAAATATATTTTTCCAATTTAGTTGAGCACTCTAAAGGGTAAAAGTTACGAGCCTCGTTTATGTAATCAAGTCATATTGTAAGCATGGCCGTGTCGCTAATAAAATACTATAAACTATGTACAAACTATAAATAAATAAATAGTAAGCAAACATAGAAAATTACAAAACTAAAATATTGTATGTTATGGAATACACAGAAAAATATACTTTTATTTAACAAAAGTATTTTGTAAAACAATTCTACAATAGATTGTATGGATTTTCTATAATGTTGTTGACAACAACATTCTAGATATTAATATGTATGTTCAGTCAAAGTAAGCAATGCTACATTTCACGATCACTTCTGAAAACTTAGTACAAACAGTATCAAAAAACATAAAATGTCAAAAGTATACAATACTTGATAATATAAATCAAGCTTTATATTAAAAAAAAATTCAGTGTGTCTATCGGTAGCACTGCATGGTACTAACACAAAAGCATAAAGTTGCAAAAAATATATAGAAGACATAAAAAAGCTCTACGTCGTGGGAAAATTGAAACCGCTCGAACGATTCACAGGCGACGGCAAAGACATTTAGGAGTTCCCCCGCCTTGTGGCGGTCGACCAAATAATTATATCTAGCGGTTGTAAGATAAAGATTTTTCCTTGGAGTGGAAAACTGCGAAACACCAAACGAAACTGGAAGGAGGATACGGTACCAGTGACCCCACTTGGCCACGCACATGATCGTAAGGTTTGAAAATTAAAACATTGGCAAAAAAACAGAAAATAGATATAAATTTCATTTACCTTATTACTGCAGTGTGCAGTGTCCACTTTTAAAGTTGCAAACTGTTCACTCTCCACATTTAAGCACTAATTTTAGTGTCTGGGACAATTTTAATAGATATGCCACACTTATCGGATCCAATATCTCGAAGATAAAGCCAATTACAATATTCGTTGTTTGTTTCGGAGTATGTGTCAATACCAACTTTGATGAAAGGTCCATGGTTCTAGGTCGCAGTAACTACTGTAATTCGGAGTATCGCCACATCTAATTCTCAATAAATACCACTGCTAGTCTAGGTATTTCCAACAAGACAGAAGACAAAAATTTACCCTGCAAAAACTATAACTTTGTACATGGAACGGTTGGACAGCATGTATCCACTTGGTTTTCTTTACATTTCTCAAAGTTGTAAAATCGAATGTTTGTTGAAAAATTTATGTCCTCTATAAAATTTATAAATCTCCAATGCAAAGCATGAACATTAGGCATACGAAGTTTTGCAATAACAACTTGTCTTAAAACACTTCTAAACCTAAACTGGATCATCAACTTGACAACTTTACATCCGCATAAACAATGCCGTTGTTTTAGTATTTTAAATGATTTAAATCTCAAAGCTCGTTTTATCAGAGATAGATTACCAGTAAAACAGCGTTTTGACTACGAGAAAAAATAAACTTCATTTTCCGGTCGACATAGCTTGATTTGGCTAGCTCAGAAGAAATCATCCAGAACAAGTTTTATCTAGATATCACCGTTTTAGACGATTGGTATCGATGCAATTAATAGTTCTGTTCGCCGTCTTTTTTCTGTAAAAAATCATACCAGTAAAACCGTTTTAAATTTTGAACGCCATAGTTAATTGTGATAATATTTTATTGTATAACAAGTAGGCATTTACTGACGGTAGTGCACAAAATCGTACTTAAAATGACTACTTCACCTTGGTTCTGTATTTGCAAAATATTTATCTTGATCGTATGGCTAATAGCTAAATAAAAATGGCTGAGTTGCAGACTGTAGATGCCATATGTTATACGAAGCCATGTTCCCATAAAATTTGATACCTTGAACTTTAAACACTTACATTTGTAACGATGTGCCGTCCATGTGCGTGTCTTGTATAAAAGGCTATCACCAATGGGTAAGCCACTGGTAAATTACATACATTATTTGGGTGTATTGCTGTCAAAACATTGGCGGCTGTATATAGCAAATGGTTTTGAAACATTGGCATAGGATAGATTATCTTCCAAAAAGATACGGCAAGCCAACCCACCATGTATTACTAGAAATGAATAGGCGCGTCATAGGTTCCTATTGTCAATGACATCAGTTTCAAACCACAAAATCTTGGTACGTCAATACACTGGCAGTACATTATAGTAAAGTGTAAAGAAAGTTTATTCTGAGTTAGATGTAAAAAATTAATTTTATTGTAATATATGTTGCTACGGAAACATGAAACCAGTAATATATGTGTTTATATGACCAAATTTTTTTGTTGTGACGCGATTAAGCTGCTGCGCACATACTTACACGTGTTTGTATATATGTATCTGTATCAGTTGGCAAACAGGTGTTGATAATTCGCTTTTCAGGGACCAATTCAAACTTAAATCTTTTTTTCAGTTCAAAACTTTATAAAGAATAAGCCGATTTGTTTCAAATTTACACAGCGTATAAACACTCATATGTGGGATTTCGAATGTATTCTTATCATTTCAACAGCGCTTTTAAGAAAAGAACAAGCAAAATAATATCGTTATTTTAGCATAAAAAAAGTTTCGAAAACAGATGATCAAAAATAAAACTCATTTTTGAATAATCAATTTTAGCTTTATTTGCCATGAGTCAACCAACCTTAGTTGTTGCATACTCTTGAATTAATTAACAGCCAATACCACAGTAACCCCGCCAAAAAAATAAATATTTTCACTGCTCCTAATGAATATAATTATGTTACGAAGCGGATATTCTAAGACATTTCATGATGAATAGCCATTACGGCGAATTTATCATTGTCTTTTTTAATACGGTTGGCTTAAGCTTGGGCTCCAGCATGAACTAGACTCCTAGGTCGTTAGCTTAGCACAAATACAATTTGCTGTTACAGAATAAATGATCACAGTATATACATGTTTAATCAGTTAACCTTGAAATTTTTTGGAATCTATAATATCAAATTTTTTGGATAAGATCCGTAGAATAGTCTTGGCAGTCAACTAAAGCATTAACTACTACTGGCAGCAATGGCCTAACGGGCCTGGATCCACTCAGTTGACAAATTGCTTAATCTTGAAAAACTTTAAGGACAACTTAAATAGCTTTAGTGTTTAGCGAACAGGTGGATCAGCTTTTAGGTGATTAACCATTTTAGACTAATCATTTTATATAACGAGGTTGAATTATTAGGATGCTTCTATTATTTTGTGATAGAAACTTTACTGTAATCGATTAAAGTGACGAAAACGAGATTACAATAATTTAGTATAAAAGAGCACCCGTAAGATACTAGTCTGCATATTTTAATAACTGCGATTTTTTGCAACACGCTACTTATGATCGTCATTTAACGTGACTACTCTATTGGGCAGTTTGATGGTTGTGACGCAGAATCTGAAATCAGAAACTGAATCGAAGATAGTTTTGGCGAGCAGTAGCAAGCATTACACCAGAATGCAGAGATGCAGCATATTTCAACTTAATTAACAGGATAACACAGATAAATGGGTTATTATTCGGTCTTGAAGAGTATCATTAACCTTTAGGACGCTATTGAACGATTAGATGCTTAGATATCAACAATTTGTCAATACTCAATTTTTTTCAATAACTACATAACAAATTAATCAAAGGTTTTATTATATATCGGAGCACCACGGCTATTTCTTGAATTGCGTTAGTGC
Source organism: Trileptium ribeirensis (assembly GCA_030248225.1). Taxonomy (NCBI): domain Eukaryota; kingdom Metazoa; phylum Nematoda; class Enoplea; order Enoplida; family Thoracostomopsidae; genus Trileptium; species Trileptium ribeirensis. The sequence continues at coordinate 26,709 of JASANE010027661.1, forward strand.
CTTGGAAACAGTGTCACTGTTTCCAGTTGACAAAGTAAACGTTTAAGGTTAAGGAGTGACTATTTCCCAGGACTTAAAAATTCGACAGGGATTATCAAAAACCAAAGCCTGCCGATATTATAATTTACCAACCATTGTAACCAGGGAACGACCGAATCCCTAATTTCACCGAATACCGAATATTCGGCCCCTACTATTCGGCCGAATACCGAATACCGAATAGTTGTTCGCAACACCTATGTATGATGAGAAATCTATAAATCTATAACTCTATAAATCCACCACTGTATGTACGTGCACCATGCAACAGGTCGTTTTGTGTTGTGTTGCTGAGTCAGCGATAGTTTTTGTTCGATGAATTTTTTTTGCTTTGTGCTCTCGTTTGTTAGGTTGAAGTTATAATTTTGTTTTTTATTGATTTTTTTATAACTTCATCATCTGGACAACGGCGATAATTGGTGCGTGAAGTCATATCGTTAAATAAAGAACGGCTCAGTGCGTGGTGTTCGGGGGCGGTAGACTTAGGGTTAGGCTTATGTAGGTATGTAGAACGGCATAGCATGATGTCTCACTTCACATTCACGATGTGTCAAAGAAAACGAACAAATCCTGCTGCATTTATACCCCAAAGTATTAATTTCGCAACTATTATGGCAGCGTGATAGTGCACGGCTGATGAAGAACATAACTGTGGTGATCAGAACATTCGATCCGGCTGCGAACTGAATTGATGAGTCTCAAACGCATCTTGTCTTACCAAAGTTGCAACACGTTGGACGTATTTAGCGGTTTGCAGCATCATTATCAGGACTCCGGCCGTAAAATCAGGATATCTGGTGGGCAGATTTTGACTCTATTGTTCAACTAACAGCGGCCAGTCAACTATTCGGTATTCGGCCGAATATTGCCAACTATTCGGCCGAATACCGAATACCGAATATTCGGTCGTTCCCTAATTGTAACACATCGATACGACCATAAATTAGTTATGTTCGCCAATGGCGTTGGAACCTATTCAAAGCTGGGGGGTTTGGTCAGTGCCAAAATAATGAGTTCCAATGTAGTCAGGGGGCGCGGAGCCGGAGGGGCTGGGGGGGGCTTTAGCCCCCCCAATAATTAGGACCAAATTGAAAACAGTGAAAAATTAAAATAAACCCAAACGGCGACGACGAGCCAACCCCGAATATTGAACGATTGCAGGTCTGGTTTGATACGAAGTACCAGCACGCGCTGCATACTCAACATTGCATGAGTATATAGCATGTTAGCACATTAGCACAAGTTTTGTTTCATAAGAAGTATATAGTTTTCTTTATATTTTTTCAGTATATGTTTAATATTTATTTTGTAGATGTTTGTAGTCCTTTGTTGCTACACCTGCAGAAAGTTTTCTTTTTTGAAACTTGTGGGAATATTGTTTTTAGTGTAGAATGGATAGATTGGCGTTTGTACCTGACAAATATTTTGGAATTGGGTTTTTTGTTTTGCCATTCAGCCGTTTTCTTTACATTGTGATTAGATTTAGCGCCACTCCTTTTAGGGGTGCAGCACGCTCCTGAAAAGTGGGGGTCGGGGCACGTAACTTCAACTGAGTACACCCAAATTACACTTGTCGATTTTTAATATACAGTTGTATCACGTTGTAAAGTTTGCTCCTAAAGAAGCGGTTATACCACTTAAAGCAGTGATGGCTTCTGAAAAGCACATTATGAGGATGAGCGAGAAAGCCCGGGTGCTGTGACCGCAGTGGCGTAGCCAGGAATTTTCATAGTGGGAGGGGCAAAACTTTTCAATTTCCAAATATTTTACCTTCAAATAATGACGCCGCCCAGCGAACCGAGGCTGCGAAACGCTAGGAAAATTTTCTAATTTCCGGTCTCAAAACTAGAAACTTTTTCGCTGGGGGACACGGAAGCGCGCGACGCAACGCCATTTGCAGTTGTACAATGCGGGTAGGCGCGCCGAGCGAAGCGAAGCGGGAGACAGTAGACAATTTCGGCGGCCATTTAAACAATTTTACCGAACCGATGGCATACGAAAAATGAGCGGTTGGTTCATGGCATTGAATTTGCCATACCGCAGGCAAGTGTTCGTTCAGGTTTCTCGCTTATCAGTGTAAATTACCAATGGATAATAAGTTTATGGCTTATGGGTAGATTATGCTGAAGTTCAGTTGTGTTAGCGGAAACAACCGACTACGTATACTTTGATACGGAATTTCGATTCTGAAAAGGCTAGCGGCGTTTTAGCCACCGTTGCTGATTTTAATCTGGTGTCCTGGTAGGTATATATAATTTTGAGGCGGTTGGTACAGTGTTAAATGGTTGCAGGTAAGCACGACTACAGCATTCAGTTTGCAGTAAAGGTTAAGGGTATTGTGGTGCGGTTCGGCACCAAGTCAGTGATTAACTGGATTAACTGCATTACGATTGGATTTCGGCCTATGGTTGTAACCCAAGGCAGTCCCACTTCATAATTCTCGATGTAATATTTCTATTGTGTAGTTTGTTTTAATTTTAATACGCAGCTATAAAATAGTGATAATGAGTAATCAGCCGATGAAGCGTCAAGCTTCCATTACTTCGTTTTTTGGTGAAACTTGCAGAAAAAGGGCGATACTTCCTGACGATTCAGCAGACAATGAGGGAGTCACTACGGCGACTGAGCCCGCACCAACAACGTCAGCTGCGGTGGCGTCAGTACCTGAATCAGCGGAATTATCTGATGCGCCTCCGCCAGAAACTGACGATGCAAACCGTGCTTTTGTACTTGCCGACGAACCATACCAACCGCGTGAGTTCGACTTTCCAAAGCGGCAATTTGGTAATCAGAACCGATCGTTCCAGACAAAATGGTTCAGCGAGTTCCGATGGCTGCATTATTTGCCAGACGTAGACGCCGTGATTTGCCATGTTTGTGCTCGTGCTAAACGAATGAAGCTCGTGAAAATGTTCCTAAACAAGATCCATCGTTCACAACAAAAGGATTTCATAACTGGAAAGAAGCTCTAGAAACATTTCGAGAACATCAGACATCTCAGTGTCACAAAGTAGCAGTTGAATCTTTGCTGCTGCAACAGAAATGTGGTGATGTTAGTGAATTGATAAGTCAACAGATTGTGCAAGAACGTGCAGATAATCGGCGTATGCTGGCTAAAATTATTGAAAATTTACAGTTCCTCGGTCGCCAAGGCATAGCGATCCAGGGTGGCAATGACAACGAGTCAAATTTTATGCAGTTGCTGTTGCTGAGATCAAAAGATGATCGTTCCATACTGTCATGGATTAACAAAAAAACGGACAAATATACGTCACATGACATACAAAATGAAATTCTTCAAATAATCGCGTCGCAAATATTGAGACAGGTTGGTCGCAGTATAAAGACGCCACTTGTTTTTCGTTAACGGCGGATGAATGCACCGACGTCTCTAATAAAGAGCAGTTGACCATCTCTTTGCGATGGATTGATGAGAATCTGATACCAAATGAAGAGTTCATAGGATCTCTATGAAATACCAAACATCGCTGCAGAAACAATATGCTCTGTGCTAAAAGACGCGTTAGTGCGTAGTGATATCCCAATAAAAAATTGCCGCGGACAGTGCTATGATGGAGCAGGGAACATGTCTGGAGTTAAGTCTGGTACTGCAACCCGCATCCAGTCGGAAGTCCCAATGCGCATTTGACTCACTGCTATGGACATGCTCTTTCCCTTTCAGTTCATGATATGGTGAAACGATCTTCTTCGCAGTTACTCAGCAATACAATGGATACCACCAGAGGAATTTGCAACTGGTGAAGTATTCACCAAAGAGACAGGGTTGCTTAGAAAATATCAAGAAGGACATGGATACCGATGCTCCAGGCCTGAAGGTACTATGTCCCACTAGGTGGACAATCCGTGGAGTCAGTTTTCTTAGGATAATAGAAAACGTACGACGTTCTGATGCAGTTGTGGTCAGAAAGCTTAACTCAGAAACTGGACAGTGAAACCCGGGCTAGAATAATTGGAGTGCAGGCGCAGATGACTCAGTTCGACTACTTCTTTGGGCTTCATCTCGGCCAGAGACTTTTCTCCATTACCGACAATTTATCCAAAACATTGCAAAAATCGAAATGTTTCTATATCAAGTTAACGATTGGCGAAAATGACGACGACTATTTCAAGGAATGCGACAATGGGGACTTAGAGACTTTGTGCTTAATTCTACAGCAAAAAAGCTATTATGTGATGTGACGTAAAGTAACCGAAGCTACCTCGGAAACGGGCGCCACCTAAGAAACTGGATGGGAGGTCAGAGCCATACCATCCCCCGACAGCTGGAGATTCACTTAAGTGCAATATACTTTAAGGCAATCGATGATGTTCTTACGGCTATCAACAAAAGTCTCGAGCCACAGCCAGGGCTTAAAGAATTATCAAGCAATGGAAGAGTTTATTGCTTAAAGCGATACGCAAAAAAGATCTTGCCGCTGAATTTTTGGATGTTCGAGAAGCGACTATGGCGACAACTAGAACTTTTCCAATTCATCCGCACAACTACCAATTTTTCGTCACGAATCTCTAAAGCTAAAAATATGAAACACTTCGATGACATCTACGCCAAGGTTAAAATGTTCAATAGCCTTCTTAGCAAACTGTTATTTAGAAGAAGTAATAGAATTCGTGGTTTTAATATTGGTAAATCCGGCCACTGACTCTATTGGTGAACGTTCGTTTTAAGTAGCACGAAGACTGAAAACTTGGTTACGTTCCACCATTAAATAGAAAGCGATTTAATAGCTTGGCAGTGCTAAACATTCATAAAGAACGTGTCTGACAAACTCGGTTGCACTGTGGTTGCAGATGATTTTATTCAGCTTAACGATAACAGGAAGCGGAATTTTGAAAGTCTTCAAGTTCCGAGCTTTTTTCTAATTCTTCTTCAGGACTTGTATCCTGATACCCTGGTAAATTTTATCTGATAAACTCTTTTTGGTTCGTTTGCTGCAACCCACTAAAACATCGAAGCACTTTTTGCTTGTGAGCTTCCTGCTTTTTTGCCGGCCGAATGCTGTTTTCAAAGATCCCCAGTAAAAAAGTATTCCGAAATTGCATTCAAAATGATTTTTCAAAAAAGACCAAAGCCAAGCCCACACCCCGAATGGCGCCGCGCTTGTACAGGTATCGCCCCATTAGCACCAATGTGGGGATGCTCCGCGGCCA
>JASANE010027662.1:0-43674 GCA_030248225.1 Trileptium ribeirensis
GATGGAACATTAAGCAAATAAAATCTGCAACCGCGCGAACGGTGGTGTGTTACATAGCAACTGCTCGCATGTATAGCTGCTTTTAACACATTAAGGACTGTAAATGTATACGAAGTGCATTAACCAATTACAGCAGCTGCAGTGAAATCACCGATAAACATAAACCAACGGCTAGCATGAATTAAGCAGACGCAAGTAATTTATGCCCCTAGAACTCACTAACATGATAGTGTTTCCCATTGTGGTCATACAAAACTATTTACTTTATATTTATAAATTGAATGCAATCTTAATTGTGAGATATCGGTCAACGTACATGATTTTGCGCAATTAATATTGCTGTAGTACTGTGACAGGATGCAAGAAACTTTCAAAATAAAAACATGAACATGCCTAATCGTCCAAAACCCAACGTGAAAATTTTAAAACCTTCAGATTTTGAGCAACATGTCAGAAAGTATTGAACTACCGCATATAGGGCTCAAGATTCATGCAAATTTAGAACGTTAATCTTCCTTATTTAAAAGTTGATAAAACTAGATTCGGAACACAGTAAATTATTACGATAAGGTAAAGAAAGTCGACAAAGAAGGGAAAAAACTTTGTCGTCATTTTCTTGCATAGATATCTTAAGACAGTGACCAAAATTATGCAAAGCGTAGTCATGTTACTAGTTCTACGCCTGACATAGCAAATATATCATTGCTTTTGTATATATTACCATTAACCCGGCATGTGCGCAGATTTCATAACACTAGATCCAGCATAACCCAAAATTCTGAATTGTTTTTCGTAAATCTTGGGAAAACGTGGTATGTAATTTTTTGTAAATACTTAGATTTATATATTTTAATAAACTATGTAATTTTATATACAATATATGTGAAATATAAAAATTTATTTCCCATAGTACCGTCGATATCTCGTAATATAGAAGTCTGTAAACAATTTCCACATCATTCATTTCTGTTGATTTCTTCCCAGTTTCACTCAACATAGTGGAAATCAAATCTCCCAGTCTAATATCGTACAGCTCTAGTTGCCATTCCTGTCTGGCAATTCGCCGAAAAAATCCAACACAATGATAAACAAAAAACGCCAACTCACCGCTGCGCCATTATAAATTGTGTGGTATTATTATATCATAAACCTTTTGTCAACCTTTGCACATTCACCATGTACAGGCATGCAAGAAGAAAACAATCAAAGCCGCAACCGTGGTACAAAAAAAATCCCTCCACGTTACTTCTACTCAATGCGGCATGACACAGTTATCTATTTATTCATTTTATTCTGGTCAACTCTAATCAATTTTATTTGAAAACATACACTCACCAACTAATGCCAATGGTTGTAGCCAGAATAAAGCGCAATTAAAACGGTCGAGCCGATACTAAGCAATAAGTCCACTCAATCCAATCCAAGATCGCCGTTTGTTTTGTGCTATCCGTAAACGAAACAGAATATAGTTGATTCCACCGAAATCCTTGTGCAATGATTCGTCCAAAACAAAAGGCACAATAAAAGCAATACCGCTATGTCAAAAAGCCATTAACTTGTAAGGATTTAACAGATATCGGACATGGAAATATAAATGCACTGCAAAAGCAAGTGTTAAATGATTACTTAGTTAAAAACGTGTGCTAACTATAGAAAATGCTTGCGCCATAAAACTGAAAATAGGATGTACGTGATAGGTGAAAATGCTGTTTGATTTACCAACTCAAGGTATGGATATCAGATATAGTCGCCATTAAAATTAGCGGTAATTTTGCCACGTCTTGATCCACTCAGGCAAACTAGATATGTTAGGGTGAATATTTTATACTGGGATTAAAATGTACCCTTGCAAAAACAGCAAAACAAATACTAAAAATCTCAATGTATATCATAAACCCATTTGTCCAAACAAGGACTATATAAGCCGCTGATTGACCCCAAAGTATGGTCCAATATTTACCGTATTTAAATATTACCGCAAAATTATAAGGCGCATTCTTCATGCAGGCTGCGAAAAATTTAGCAGGCGCTCTCACTTTCAAAAATTACCGTGATTAACTTCACGCATTATCTGAAAATTGACCCAACCCACAAATTCTTTAGTGTCCTTTATGAAAAACTAAGTAATATAGTATTGGTCAAAACAATGCATTTTTACCCCTTCTTGGAACCATTTAAAAACGCAATATCTAACAAATATGCAGCTTAAATAGCGACAATAGCATCACGTGACGTGCAATTTTGCCAATGATAAGTAACCCTTCAAAATGAGCATACAGCTCCAATAACATTCATATAGCTGAAGCTGTTGCGGAGATATTGCTATTTTTGTCAATTTTGGTTCTTCCGTGCCCGTTTAAAACACATTAACCCAACCCTGTAACGCTAGGTAAATAACCGCAATAATAGTACAGCATATGGGTTACATAAAAGGGATGAACTATTCTAAAAAAATTCGAGCGATAACATTTAAAAGCCACTTTTGACTAAAATTCTGCATATTTAAAAGGCCATGTAGCAAAGCATTAGTACAGTCTTTAAAAGCGCTGTTCTGTAGGCGTTTTTGTCCCTAAATAAGTTTATAATAAGCTATGGGGCGAATCAATCCGCTCGGCCGACTCCGGGGCAAATGGGTACACTTAGGAAAATCAGAATATCATACGGGACTGTGTGTCGGTCCTATTTGAATATTTATAGCAGGGCCAACGACAAATAAAGGTCAGCATAATTGAGATCTACTTATGCAATGCAGATGCAGCGCCCTTCACGCGTATTCAGCTCATCGAAATATCATAGACAGTTCCAAAATAGCAGGCTCGGGAATGAGCCATGCAAATCGCTAGATTCTACCGAGAGCTAAATTGTTAGTTGCATACAATCTGACATAAGTCGATGAAAATCTCTTCGAATCATATTCGTGGTACAAAAATTTTGGTTGAAAGCTGATATTTACCAAAATATAGCCAGTTTTTTTACGGTCTATAAGCGGATATTACGTAAATTTAGAGCGATTTGCATCAAAGTCGCTACAATGTAGCCACTTTGTGGATTATTCTTGTTATATATACATATACTACATTGAAATATATTTAGTTATTCCATTCATACAATGCTAGAACATGTGGTTAGAGAAAGTATTTGGGGCTAAATCATGCAAACTTAGGCAGTGATCTCTCGTACCATGGTAATTTTGACATATCTTGTTCAAGTATTTTTCAACCTTTAGATTTGCTAGTGGCAATTATTGTAAAAATTCTTTTTTTTTGCATTTTTAGTCAGAGCTTCAGTTTTCCAGCAACGAGCCAACATATAAACATGCTATAAGAAAGTGAAAATTTCATAATTTTTACAATGTAAATATTTTGCCGGTTGAGGGTACACTATGGGATTATAAGGTTATGTTTCCTGTTGAACAAACTAGTTTCATTGTTTTCATCGAATATTGGCTGTGTCATGAATGCTTTGAGACAGCGCTGGAGCAAGCAGGCGCAGAGGGCTTATTTTAGTTTAAAGTCAACTGTAGTCAAGCATATAAGTATTTTATATAATGGACTTCAAATAGCAGTTATAAATATCGGCTCGAGGGTGTCGAGTTTTAATTTAATGAACTCCATGTTTACCACCCCACACATCCTAAACATAATGGCACAAGCTGCTGATGTCAAAATAACGTCTGAAGTAGTAGCTTATGTAATAGCCAAGCTGGTGGATTCTTAAGTGTTGATATATGTAATTTAGAAAGAGTATACATAGCTATAGTGAGCATTAAATTACAAAATGAGCCTCCGAATAGCAGCCACGTTGCTGGAATTGTTGAGAACATATGCCAGGCATTGTGCAAACATTTCTAAGTACATAGAGCATCAATTGCTCTACATAATATACCAAACATTTGTATGTGGGTCGGGAGAAGATGTTGGATCGTTCTCCGTGCTTAACTAAAAAGCGCGATTACATTTCAAATGGGCTATCACGTGAGTCAACCCGCCCATGCCTATGCGTGCCAGCCCAAAAAAAACCAGAAATGGACACCGTCGAAATTTGCCACTTTGGCCAGTTAGATTCTTCGTTTCACTCGTTTTGCTCACTCAGTTAGAATTCAGTCACAAGGCTGTTCCTGTCACACATTCGAAAAGTATTTGAAAAGTATTAAAATAGGCGAACCCTTTCATAACTTGATGGGGTTCAGTCGAATTTTAAGTTTTTTAGTTGCACTATCTTAACAGTACAATATTGCTTGACAGATATACTAGTAACCTCTTTTTAAGACAATGAACCCAATTTATTCATACAGTGACAAAATCACACAAAAAATTGCACAGATATAGAAATAAAAGCTGCAAGACACTTTCAAATGTCATATGCGATTTTAGCACTTCAAGTGTGATTTTTCCTGTTATGGGACTCTACATTCCAGCCACAATGAATGAATAGCACACAAATACCGCTGCTGGCCTCTCTAGAAGACCAAAATTTAACCTGGGGGTTAGAGTTGGGGCCGCACAGCTATAATCTGGGTGGAGCCACATGAGGGGGAACCGTGTTTCAATGTTAACTGGTAGGATCTCACTACAACTCATTTGCAACTATATTCAAAAATACAAAAACTAAACTATACTGTAGCAGCTATGGTGACTTATCACAGCAAAAATCGGTGGAGTTACAAGGATTGGCTTAAAGACAAAATTTCAGACACTTCTAGCAAGAATGAATATTTTATGTTTGATTACGCAAAGAATAACAAATTCAAGTAAAACTACGTTCGTTAGAATAATAATCATTTTATAAGGTTCTATTACGGATTGTACACATAGGGGCAACAATTAGCGGTTGGGTATTTCCACTGCAATATTTATAATAAATATAGCGTATAACATGAGCGTTGCATGCTTGAGAAATTTTTTCATTTCGAGTAGCGGTGGATGAAGTTGCGCGCGATGAATTTGAAAATCCCCCGACCTAGTATATTTCTTTCCGGCCATCGCGCCACAGGGCACCCGAATCAACAAACTCACTAGTACAAGGTGCACAGTCAAATGCATGTCACGAGACAAAATTAGTTAATGCACCACCTTGATATATACACATATATGCATTTTAGTTTGTTTTAAGAAAGCGAGCAAACGAGCGCAGTTTTCCCACTAAGGGCGCTAGGGTAAAATCGCAAAAATTGCTTCTTATTCGTAACTCATCCACCGGTGGTCATTACCGTGATAAAAAAAATTTTTTTAAATAAAACTGATAACAATTTGCCCTTTATTTTCCTTTTGAGTATATTATGTGCGGATGGTCAAAATATAGATTTTCAGGATACCCTACTTTCCCCGCACGGTATGGAAGTTGTTAAACAATTAATAAGATGCTCGAAAATTCTTTCTCTGATTAAGCCTTCACGAGATGGGTATCTGCCAATCAAGAAGCTCCTATGAAATTTGCCGCTAAGCCACTGATCTCCATGGCACTCGAAGAGGAAAATAACTCTAGTAGTAAATGGTCAACATCAGCGTTCTTAACGACTATACCCACATGGTTAAACAGCCAACATTTGCTGTTTATCTACGTAGATTATGTAAGCCATGAAAAAAACAACAAAAATTGACTCATATAATGATCATCCAAACACAACAAAAAATATATACTATGTAAAGTCCAGCTAACAAGCAAAAAATTTTTTTCTCTGAGTATAGGCCGCAATATAGGAGAAAATATCGCAAACCGCGATGATAAAGGCGCCTATAAAACTACTTTTGGCTTGCCTTTATTAGCAGATATGAATGCCTCCTTCGGTATTAGAATTGCCAAATAATTTAGATAGCTACATAGCTTATAAGAAATAGTCTTATAAGAGGGGACATCATAAGCTGAGGTTCAAACGCACATCGAAAAAATACAGTGACATCAGCAATAACTTTTACGAAATTATCTGATAGGCTGTGGCAGCGCGCTAAACCATTCGACCATGTTTTTATTAAAGATGTCCTACATTAGAATGAGAGTCCTTTCAGCTATGGTGCGATTCTCGCAAGAAGGTTTGAAACTCTGCAGAAGTTTCAGTCTTAGTAACTTAGAGCGGTGAAAAAGTGACTATAAGAAATAGGCAGAGTGGATAGAGAATAATTTATGCATAATATACCTGACCATCGTCGCTGAGATAAGCACGGAAAGTTAATTAACCAATTTTTAAGGACAGTTCCAGGAAATCCGTTATAGAAATACTATTCTCTTTGTCCTACGTTTGATTGCCCCTTAGCCTAGCCCATGCATTTTTAGCTGTTTAACCAAACATAAACTTTGCTGCAACTATTGCTCAGTTATTTACTTATATATTTAGACAGCAGTGCAAGAACAATTAAAGGTAGCTATTAGTTGTGTAAACCCAACGTAATAATAGTTATGTACGATAGCAAGCATAGTTAGCAAATTTAAAGTGACTGAATGTATAACGCGCAGGTATAGAATTTTCAGGCGAACCTTGAAAATTTATTAAAAATATTACTTTAACCATGTTCTTTTTTTGGGGGAAAAGGCCTTTAAACAAGCAGTCGGCAAAATAATTTATAGCGTTTGTAAAATAAATTAGTAGGGCAGTAAAGCAACAGCTGAGAACACCAGCTTACATCTGTTCTCCTCAAAACACAACGTTTTTTGCAATTATGTATGTCGAAAATCTGCTGTTGCCTTAACTCTAGTCAAAACAAGTCTTCATACATCAAGAAAACTTTAATTCGCCGAAACAGTGTGCAGCAATAATTCGCTGAGAACAAAAAACCCACGACAATCAAATTTCGTATTTTTTATGAATAGCTCACATGCGCAGCTTATACTAATTTCGTTGGATCAACAAGATGCTATGTAGAAGCAAGACAAGCATAGCGATATATGCCGGAATGTAATGTAAATATACTTAAGTATAACATATAAAGTAGTAGAACTGCTTATTGTGCCCTACCACTAGTGGTAAATATCAAGTTAAAGAATATAGTGGGTTTTTTCTATTCTCGAAGAGAATTAAACCGATGGATTAAAATGCTGTTAAGGATAGGGAATGGGGCCACTGAAGTTGCCAAATACCCGTTTATTTTAGCTTACTACTTTTAGTCGGTTATCAAAACGCTTTAATTCCGCACTTAGTGCTGTATTAAAATTACCTGTGCGCTGTGAGGTTCTATGCAACTGTATATTCTTGACGAATATACAGCACAACCTTCTGTTTCAAGTTAACGAAGATCTGTATTCTAAAACAAGGCTAGAGCTCTAGAGGTACGCGAAGGAATTTATTTACGCCTGTGAAAGAACACACATTTAATTTTTTTTTTGTTTTATATTCTTCCAAGAACAAGCAAAACGTCCGACGTTGCATCAATATTACTTGTCTATATTACTCGATAATTACTGAGAAGACCGCTCTTGATAAAAGTTCTACACTCCACGCGTAGGAAGATGAATCATCGTACAACATAATCAATTTTGCCTGAAAATAACAAAATTAACGTTATAGATACCGAAAATTAACAGTCGAAATGGCGGTAAATGTATATATTTATTATAAGCCAAACCTATAAAATGCTAATCATGGGCCATTTAGAAAAGTAACAGGTTACCCAATTTCTACCACAACATGGAAAGGCGGCGGTACTTACTGTCGTTCAATCAACTAGGACAGGCCCGAAAATCAATAGCAGACTTCGGTTCCCGACTTCCCTAGTTTTATAAATTTTTGTCTCTTTGTTACAGAACGATAATTCTAAAAGTCTATGCTCTTTTTGTAGATACTTTCTATCGGCAAGCAAGGTGTTTCAAAGCCTCAGAGGAGTCGTTATGATCGTAGTTGCTGGAATCAAAAACAGTTATATTGCAGTCGGTTAGCTTAGGGGATGCTTTAGATAAACTTTTAGTTATCGCTTTGCTAAGCGGTGGGGCTTCGTGCTAAAAACTATCGCCACATTTGGTGCATTTCAGCAACACTGCCAGTCCAGGGGACTCAACTTCGATAAGTAAAAAAGGCATACAAGTATAAACGAATATATTTACTAGACGATGGTATTCTTGGTCGGTTTTTTCGATCTATTCTAAGCAGGTTTGTAGTTGTCTGATTGAAGCATTTTATTGAAATCCAAGTGGTCAATCAAAGTAATCATTACGGTCAAATGCCAATGGGTGAAATTCGAAATGGCAATAAAGTACATAAAATCTCGTTCATCGAGATACTTCAAATTCATATCACTGAATCAATATTTATTGTCCATTTCAAATATACCTCAGACAAGATTAATTGACTAACTAATCTAACGATGTCTGCAAAGATCGAGTTCGGACAGCTAAAGTTTAATACCAAATATGTATATTGAAGATGCAATAGTTTCCATGCGCGCAAAATGTATCGTAAGAGCGAAATCTATCGTACAAACAAAATCAGTCGCACAAGAAAAAATCGATAGTACATAACATAGTATATACTGAAAAAATCGGACTAACAGCTAATTACGCAAAAAGTGTATAATTCGCATACGGACAGTATCCGCATTGACTAGCTGAGGAAACGAGGTTATTAGCAGTCACAAATGGTATGTGTGAACGCGACGAGAGCAGCTAACACAGTGGCGTAGTGTCGCAAATATAAGTATGTAGTCTTCAACACATGACGATTCTTCGTTCTTCGTTGATTCATTTGTATCACTTCTGAAACTCAGTAACAAAACCTGCCGCAACCGAAGCTAGCATATTCGCGTAATCAGTTTTCAGAGAAATCCGCGACACTAACGCTTAAGCTCTATAAGTTGTACTATAGTCGATGACGATACAACAACGCAAGGTACAATCAAAGCGGCTTCACCATCGAAAATCGAATGTGATGCCACTGTTTAATTGTTGCCACTTTGAGCTGTATGAAAATTTACGATATCTTATTATTATTATTATTATAGCAAATTTATTATGTTTTAATTTGGTGTTTTTAGATGATTGCATAGAGGCGGCACAGCAAAATAGTTCAGTTGTTCCTCGACATTGTGGTCCTGCGTGCAGGTAAGAAATTATCTGCACAGCAATTTATTATTTTCAGCTGAACCAGACGGTCTAGATCGGGTCATTAATAGCTTTCAAACTAACCGATCTAACTCTTAACACAGATCCTTAACCCTTAACGTTTTGTATTAAGTTGCGTTTTACGTTAAGATGAACAAATATACTTTGCCGCGAGCAACAGAACCCGGAACACTGGTTTGCAATTCACGTGCGGTAGTCATTAAGATAATTCGGAGTTATTGCTTGGATTCTTAACACTCGTCACAAAGTAAGTAATCATTGACACACGCACAAAAATATATAGTTCGCATCGAATTGGATCAATGCAACGCAGCTGGTTGTTGTCGAACGGATGCATGCGTTAAATTGTTTTCCCTTTAACATCCGAGCCAGTCTGCGTATCGTGCGATTCTTGACAGATTCTAGCTGATGCACATATCAAATCCTGTCTGCTGCACCCAAATCACTGAGCTATCTAAGATCTGTTGCTGGGTTTCTTAACGAACCTCACAAAGTGAATGAACAACAAAGCGCGAGTAAACATATCTCACGCAATGAATTCAACTAACACAAGAACATGCAATATGCACCAATTTCAATTGGCACAGTTAGATATGGAACGCTCAAAAGGATATTAATTTGGCAAATATTAATAATTGTTTTCGGAGGCACCTCACTGTATTGCTTGACATGCATCGCGCCGGCGAATAAATTTTTTGATAAGATTGTGTACATCGTTCTTTAACAGTTTAAAAGAAGTCAGCTTTAAGAAAAAAATTTTTTCTAGCACCGTAGGATTATATCGTCGCGGCACTTTCCATATTTATTTGGGCATGCGAGTAGTTTTAATAATATTGGCATTTATAACGCGCCTTTTTCTCAAAAGTGTTGCAAAAGCGCAAGAGTTTTAAGGCAAAATCCATTCCTAAATTTAAAAAATAAGTTACAGATATAGTAGTTTATATTTTGTTTTGAAAATTTAACCTGCATAGACTTAGAATATTTGGGATATAGAAAATTTTTGAAATTTGCGATCTTTGTAATGTATATATGCCACATATTTTCGAATTTATTCCAAAATCAGTTAAACTACGACGCAATTCGATGCAACCACCAAAGTGAGATTCTACCACTCTATGGTCCTTCAAAAGATCGGTTCTTTATTCGAGGATGATCTACATTTGAAAAAATTGAATTTTAATGGTTTACAATTTTGAATATCAGTTCACTATTTCGGTTACGACTTTGTTCAAAAAGGTTTGATAATATTTTTCAAAAGGTCGGTAGATTTGCCTCAAGTCGAATTTTTAGAACTCTCAACAAATTCGAGACTTTGTTATTACTCAAAATAAACCAACAAATCTGTTTGAAGAAATTGTCATATTACTGCAACGGTTTGAATACATCACAATCTTGCAGTATATATTCTTGGTTTTTGGTTATGATATTGTCATAGAATGCATTAACAGTTACATGTGTACTGCTCAGCTCAGGTGCTTATACGATTTGTGTATTCCTTCCCACATTAGGATTAAGTGAATTTCAAGCGAAATATGTTTTCCGGTACTCGACTAAGGACAGCTACTGTGTCGCTCGAGTCAGTTATCACTCTGGTCTATTGACCAACAAAAGCCGTAAGAAAACAAATTAGTTGGAAAATTATATGAATTTACAGCAGAGGCGAAAACATTTGTTTCTGGGATACGATCTGTACAACGGTCAAGGTTCCAGGCAGATTTGTTTTACGAAACATGTTGTTCGAATTTTAGCTTTGCAAAATTGAATTGTTTAAATTATAGTATCTTTTCTATACAATATATCAGCATCGGAAATATTTTAATGTACGCAGGGCTTCTGGGCCTCATCGTAAAAGCAGTAATACTGTGCAACCGTTCAAACGCAATAACGAAATCCTATCACGTTTTCCAGTACCTATGGTTTTGGAATATGCTTACCAAAAGATGTATATTTCTTGTATTATTTTTATACAAGCGAACGCTTATATACTTTAATTTACCGAGCACAATATTTACTGTATTAAGTTAGACTTCAAGTGAAACTTCAAGAAATTATTAATCATAAAAACGTTATTACAAAATCATTCTGGCAATTGTTTTCTTCTAAAATTCACCGGTTTTGTAAATATGGAACAAATCTCATGACTTATAAATATGATTTTATTGAAATTTTTTTACAAAATATATGCTGTAAAGTTTGCCTATGAACAACTTAGTATTGTGTCAAACTGTGTTGCCATAATGATACACTACCGGTTCACCGGTAAGGTTAAATCGTAGTCGTAGCCCAGTGGCCACTTTATTGTGATTGTATTATTAATTAGAAATCGCGAATAGGGTTTTCACTTTTTGTGGCGCTTGCGAGCAGTATGTTTATAATGTGAAAAACAGTTAAATACCGATGTAAAAATTAAGTGACGTATGTGGACGATCCACGCCACGCACTTAAGTTTAACACAGTTATAATAGTTTATTAACAGCATATAAAACATTTAAAATAAAACTTAATGACATTAGACCTTATTTGTTTAACTGCAAGCTGTTTCGTTTGTGACAGGGATTTTGTCCCACAAAGTCCATTTTCGAGCCAGTAGAAGTTTAAATGTCTTCAGTAAAAGAGTTACAAAGCCCCAAAACTGTTTAAAGTATACATACTATTCAATTAATATATTTTTATAGGGACATTCGATACAACGCAGAGGTTTCGCGGTTAAGATTATCTGAAGACAAGGTTAATTTTAGACCATTCTTTTAAGTTGTAGTGATTTCTTTTAGTTCATCCTTTTAAATATGGGCATGCAGTAATTTACAGTATTTATTTATTTATTTATTTTATAGTATTTATAGTATATATTTATAATTTATATTTACCAGTTTAGTGAGAAAAATTAAACCACAGAACAGCATGTATAAAATAGATAGGTATGTAAAGGATTCTTTCATAGTTTTCAATTCATTCAGTTTTACTTGCAATATTACGCGACCATTTGCTAAACCTATATCTATATGCTATCTGAACACACGACTGCTCCCTAGAAATATATTTTCTGTTTGACAGTTTCAGCTGGAGACACGGTGAGGCTGTATAGATTTAGTATTAATAGACACATGTTAATTTAAATATGCATCATTGCGAAGGCTTGCTCTGTCAATAAGTTTTGTTATATTACAATTAGATTTTTCGTTCGACTGATTAACTTTCTAAACTTCATTCCTCAGTTTGTCCTTTTTACAGTGTAAAGGGCAGATAGGGATTCGTTCGGGAACCAAAATTAGTATATATTCTTCATTGTTACAGCTTTAAATAAACTAATATCTTTGAAAAAAGCAACTGGAATATTTTAATATGAAATGTTGTAGGCGATGCATTCTTTCGATATTAGGGAAGGATTATAATGCATAGGTATCGATAAAGGTTACAGGGTTACCCCTAAGGGTCGGAACCACCCAAGCCGCATATACTGCTGAGAGTTTCGTGCTTCCCACCCCAAACTAGACCCGGGAAAATTTTTTGTAAAAACAGGCAAAAATAGGGTGAAAATTTGCAAAATTTGGTAAAGTTTGGAAAAACGGGAAATAAAGAAAATTTCATCGTAAATTAGCACAAATTTTAGCGCAAAATTTTGTGTCCCTAAAATTTTCCTCTCTGAGCTATTCCGCAATCCCCCATGACCATATAGCCATTAAGCCGATGGACATTAAAACATATTAAAAACACGTGTTGCAGAAAACAACTGCGTGGTCGCAATAACTAAACGGTTGATTTTTCAGTATTATTTCTCTGAAAAGAGACCGCCGCTTGCTCTTTTTTAAATCAGTACAAAATTTTCTACGAAAATAGATTTCAAATTTGTGCTAGATTTGCTGATTTCTGAAAGCTAATTTATATGTTTCACAAAATATTTTAAAACTTTTCGAAATAACTCGAAATGTGAAGGCAAATTATAATATTGAATTTTTGAATATGAGTTTTTTCCATAGTAGACAGTAGTATTTATTAGAATCGTCTATTAAATTGGGGGATATAAAAATCGTTGACATTTGAAATACATTTTATATTTTCTTTATTGTAAGGACATTTTGTGGCACAATAACTTGTTAATTGCTATATGCTAATTGCTCATTATATTCCACATAATTCGATCTCATTATTAAAACGTATATCAGATAGTCGATAGATATATAAATAATTGTTGTTTATAGCAAAATAACTTAAATATAGCAAATAAACTTATACTATGATAAATTAGAAATTGCAAATGTTTTCTCTTGAAATATTTTGAAATAATACTTCCATTTTTTATTATTTCTATATATCAGAACTACCCGGTCACATGAACGTAAGGTGCCTCCATGTGCAGTAAGTGTGAACCGTCATTAATTTCTTTCTGCAGCTGATGCAGCGATGACCTAGAGTGCTTCGTTACTCCAGCGGCCTTCGGGAATATCACGCAAGTGCGGTTCGCAGCGTCCCATAATTAGTCGCTCTCTTGTTAAGCAGTGCGACAACTATGGTGAATACACGTTGTCAGAGCTTTTGCCTTAAGAATTCTAGATAATAGCACATCACTCCTTCTTTAGACGTAACGCACGACAGCCTAGTTCCCACAATCTTTCCTGTTGTCGCAGACAGCTGGGCAGCGTGGCGTTATGCATCTGCCGCCCAAGCTTGTGATTGAGCAAATGGTCGGCCTTTGACACACAGCGACGATGAAAGGTTTCAAACACTTTAAACTTGTGGTGATAGTTACCTCTGAGTGGCCATATATTTCTTTTTATAGCAAAACAGTTCTGATGGCCATAACAGGTTGTTTCATGGACATGTCACAACGTTTGTTCGTTCTAAATCTGTGAAGGAATGTTTGGCTTTGGCAATGCGACAGACTACTTGTTAGCGCACGATTCAGCAACAGTAATTGTACTGCCTAGGTAGCGGCGGGGCTGGCGCTCGTATGTTGTTACAGCCTCCCGCCCCTTCCAAACTATTGCACGCCAGCCCCACCCCAAACTATGAGGTGAGAGGCTTTCCAAACTATGGTATCAGGGACAACCATGTTCGGAAATGTATATATATAGAACATATATTTTAACCATATGAACTTTCTTTTTCTCACACTTTTGAGCTTATAAGCGTTGTTGCTATATTGCCTATGCGTTTGTCTTGTATGTTTGTTCAAATGAATTTTATTTTTTGACAGAACAAGAAATTCCACAAAACGCACATCGGTCACAGTGACATCTTTTATATAACATTACATGTACTCGGTTTGTAAAGTGGTTTCTCTATTGTAAGCTGAAATTAAAGATGAAGGAATACATATTTTTTATGAATATGTGGTCCTAACATTTCGTCAACAAACAGCTGAAGCTGCGTGCATGCAAAATTTTTAGTTGAATAACTCATATTTTAGAACAAAACCAACATAAATGACAGTCTGTGGTCTGGGAATGACTGGAAAAATGTATTTGTGTCTGAAATGTTTATATTACATGTGACGGAATTCGTGTTTAGTCGATGCAAATTCTATCTTTATAGAGGCAGATAAGTGCATTTCAGATATTTTTGTGTAGCTATGCAATGCGTATTCAGAAATGCATGGAACTGAGGCGCATGTTTCATCAAATATCACCTGTATGATGGTGGCGGAAAGGAGAAAGAATTCAATCTTTATTGCCACATCATGTGAGGCAACACAATAGTCTCTGTGTATCAAATATGTCAATAATCTTCAGCCGTCTTTTCTGAAACAAATTCAAAAACTCCTCGAAGAGATTATAAATTCAAATAATGTGATACCCCGGTGTGGAGTGGGGGGTTCTAACGCAGGCACTGGGTCTCTGAACTCAACCACGGTCTCTAGATTCGCGTTGCTACTGGAATTGTCTTTGGTGCTCCCTATGCAGCATGATATAATTTTTGTCTTTTGGCTGCTGATTTCCAGGTCAATTCTTTTGCATTCTACATTTATTCAATCGAGTACGATATGCATTGCATTGTATTGCATTTTGTTATGACAGCTCGATATTGTGGCTATATCATTTGGACAGTCGTGTCAGGCAATTGCCCCTGCTGAGCTGTCGTAACCTAAATCATTGCCCGGCAGTAGACCTGTTCTCGTTCCTCAATCGAGTGCTATATTGAACAGAGTGGACAGAATAGAGATCTGTGTGACAGCCGTATGTATTTCGAATGACTGTGACGTTGCATGATCGACTTGGAACGCGAACAACGATGATATCAACAGTACTGGGACCATAGTGACGAGCTTTTGAGCCAGCTTCAAAATTTTTCGAAAGCTAGGACCAATGAAAGGAAAAGATACGTTCTTGAAATCGACGAAGAACACAACGCCTGGCCGATGGAACTGGTGTAATGTTTCAAGCAGTAACCGTAGACTGATTATTAGGACTCGCCTCAGTCTTTCGGCCTTGTCAATGGTATTTCTCTTCTTGGTATTTGAACCGAATTAAGTTAAGAAATATAGCCTTTCTGTATTCAGTCTCAGCAAGGTGATCAATAATTCCGAAGTAGTTTAACTATTTGAGCAGTGTCTTCTATTGTCGGTGGATCTTTCAGTAATCGGTACCGTAGTATCCGGCTAGGAGAGGCCGTTAGCAGGTATTCTGGAATTAAACGATTGCGCAGGTGATGGATCCCGCTATCATTCGACGTTTGTCTCGACTTCTGTCGATCAGCTAAGCCGGTCTTATAAGGCGACCTTGAAGCATTGATGAACTAGTGAGTTTCCAAGTTGCTGGATATCGAAACAACCATTGTACGGTCACCAATAAAAGCGTTGCCTCAGCAAATTGTGGAAGTCTATCACAAAACAAAGTTACCTTTTGTTCATAATTACGTGACCCAGTTCAGAATAACCTTTACTGTCTGGCGTTTTACATGTGTATATGCGCTGCTTCTTCTACATAAATTTTGAATTGACAATTTAAAATGATAGCCATTACACGGCTGAAATTAATCGAAACATGTTGTCTTGATGCTAGCTTGCACACAAATTAGTCACCAAAATAGTTCGCTTTTCGGTGGGCCATATCCAGCCTATGTGTGCATTAAAATCTCCAAACTGCACATCTTATCATGGCTGCTAGCCCAACTGATTTCTTCAACGACCTCTTCGAAAGCCGATGCTTTTTCGTGGTCAGCGATCTGATCTTGCAATGATAGGATGCATCTAATAGATTTATTGGAACGTTGCTGACGCCATGCGTGGACTAACAGCTCTACAATACGACAGGTCTTTACGAATTCTTTAGTGTTCGTATATTCCAGCACATTTGTTCTGCAGATTTTTATGAATTTGAGAACAGAGGTTAATAAGAAACGTCAATAAAGCACAAATTCATCGTACCAAAGTGACCTAGCAGAGTTTCGAAGAGCATCGCTGTTTTTACATTGCACTTTGATAGAGAGTACCGCAACGCTTCTTGTTACCTAATAATATTGTCATGTGTCAGTAAGCAGATCAGTGACTATGTTTTAACAGATTCAAGTTCGTCACACTTGAGCAATCTTTTACGCCAATTTACGATTTAAACGGTGTTAGTAATTTGTTTACAAATTAAACAACATTTCACACTCACTGAATACGTTACAGTCACACTAGATATTATCTATGACACTTGCCTAGTATGAGTTAACGTCATGAATTCGGCACACACTTAGTATATATACCCGCGATAAATCTAAGGCTCGACGTTAACACTTATTTATTCTTTTTTTAGTCGAGTAGCTGCAAACGTAACCAAGACGCTTCGTGTCGACAAAACAGGTTGGTCTATCAATTTGGTATAAAGTTCAGTCGTAAATCACGTACCGTTCACCTCTGATTTAATGTATGCGGGTTACGAATGCTGAACGCAAACTCGTTTATATATTTTCGGTAGTGGATTTGCTATAATTTAGAAGTGTCTTTAAAAATTTAATCCAATGTAGTCTCTACCTTTATGTACACTTCTTGAAATAATGTACCTGTAGCAGATTTTATAACCACTAGTTTCAGATTTGGTATGGTTATATAAGTTATGATTTTGATGAACGGAATTATATAGCGAACGATACAGATAGAACATTACGAAACTGCCACACAGACTCCGTTGACTTTGATATTTCACATAATTGAGTCAAATTTTGTTATAATTATTTCAACCCAGGAGTAACGTTTTCTGCAGTAGAGTGCGGTTAGCAATGATCATACTTTCCGCTGCCTATTTGTAGAATTTAGTGCACTGCAGTTATATACTTCTATTACTTTTAGGAATTTTGGGCGTCTTCTAATATACTATCGATCGTTACGTAAACATCGCTACATTCAAGTTCAGATTTGGAAGGTGCGTACAACCTAGCCAATAATGCTCTTCTTTAGTGTAGTAACATTCTGTATCAAAACAATTCATAATAACTTTTCCTCTCATTAAAACTGCTTGATCAAAATTAAGTTATAGAAAATATCGGTATTCAAGCTGAGGGATGTTGCAGTTACATCCTGCCAATTTAAATGCCATATTATGTTAACACACCTGTAATCAACAAGGCTATTTTCCCTATGACAGCCGGTTAACATTCAGTGTAATATAGCTATGCACTGCATTGCAAAATCCACTGAAAAATTATATATTCACAAATAGGACCCATAACGAACATGTATGCGCTGTGCGACAAATAATTCCACAGTTCCTTGTGCAATGGTAACGCCTATGTGAACACTAAAATGTACAATGATAAAAGAACCACATAAAATACACGAATTTTAACGCAATTATTAGAGTAAAATACTCATAAATCAGCTGAATTTCCAGAAAATTTAGTGCTATTTCAAAGTTGACCCAACAACATCCTTTTACGGATAGAGTGACGAGCTCTGAAAGATGAATAAAAATACAGCAAAATAAATCGTTTAGCCAGTGTATTAATGCATCATTTGAATTAAAATGCTTACATAAGTATTCGATAATACATATAAAGCGTGCTTGCGCTGCCAATGGGCACCTTAAAGACCATATGTTTATTGTGCGTGAAATAGTTGTGACCACAGCTTCGTTCTGTGCGCAGTGGTTGCACCTGTTTCCATGGGCGGCGATTCTGGGGAAGATGCAGGTGTTGTAACCCCTCCCAGAAATCAAGATCCAGAGTTGATGAACTAAAAAAAATATGGTCATCCCTTCACTATTATTTGGAGATCGCCGTTCCTACACAAAATCTCATACTATGAAATTGAAATGCAGGATGACATCCGCCATAAAGTCCAATGCAGCACACCAATAATGCACCACGTTGGTTAGGATGCACTAAAGCTGAACAGTGTCACAGTGTTCAGGAAAAACCTCAACTCTTGTCTGTACATTCACAATACAAGACAACATATTTTAATTTTTAATTTATACTCTGTTGTGTTTGTAGCGCTCCGTTGATGTGTTTAAAACAGCATATCCCCAATAAGTCCATGAAGTTTCCGTAGCACCAACGTCTCCTGAATTTCGGGCAAAATCACAAACCGAAACAAAATTTTCTAATTGTCTGATCGCCGATTTGGGCTGATCGGTTTGCCGTTTACTGCACTGTTGATGTAATTGCTGGTGTGAGGTAGTATATCAGATCGTTAGTCATGTGTGCATTTGAGAATCTACAATTAATGTAAGCGCACAGAGTACCTGTCTCAGGCCATATAACCGATATACTTGACAGGCAAGGAACTCTGGAATGAGCTCAGCACTTCAGTTCAGAGTCAACAACGCGAGAATTTAAATTGGCATAATGTATACGCCGGAGATCACGCGAAATTCATGTGTAACAATCAAATAAAAATAACACAACCTAAAATTGTAACGAGTGATGATGCCTGGGAAAGTCAGGAATGAGCTTGTCAAGAGTTGAAGTAAGGCTTACGATATTCCGGGTCTAGCAAATTAGCGCTGTGCTAGAAAAAAACTTTAAAAACACACCCTGCTCTTACCGACACTAGAAATGCACAGTACAGATCACTAGAAATTGCAAAACAAAACGCAAACATGTTATCAGGATACTTCCCCGATTCAGTAACTGAAATATTATTATGCTGAAACTACTGTCGTGCCCTCTCAGTTCATGGTCTTAAGATATAGACAGATAACGGATTTGTGTTTATGCTACTAAGCGTTTAGATTTAATTCTGTGCCTTTTGAAGTAACTATTAAAATTTCTCACACGAACCCCAACATTCATATAACTCCAAAACAGAACAACCCCAGCCCCACCCTCGCACGATTCCCCGGCATTATTATCATAAACATTGTCTTCACTCACATCAAACTCCAAAAAATACCCTAACAAAATTAATTCTTAAAGAGTAAGCTTTGCTTGGTGTCATTTATGTCAGTTTTTCTTCATTTGGGATGACCATTTATGTTATATACAGCGTTACTGGGCTGTATCCAAAATGCATTGCTGATAATAATAGATCCATTTTTTGATATAATGAAAAAATGATGCATTCTGATTGGAAAGTAATAGTTAAGCCCCATTGCATTTAAATGTTTGCTTGCCATGTAGCAAACGGTATTATTCAGTTAGGCAGATTCTGCTCTGCAAAAATTTTTATCTCTAATTCATTTGCCAAATATAAGATTGTAATAAGCCGAACAGCATTTGCCGGTCACAGGAAGGACATATGCACAGGCAAATCTTGAGCTAAATAGCACCGACCATTCGAAAGCCATAAATGATAACAGCGGAGGATAAAACTGGAATTTTGTTCAAAATTTGGCTATTGGCCACCTTGCTATTAGCTTCGGCGAAGCGGAGGAAATATACAACCAAAGACTCATGCGCTATCAGAAATTCAACTCAATACCGTTAATCATTTCTAGTGGTATTAACAAGCGCTACTTGCAAAATTGGCTGTTTTGCACGTTTATTCTGTAGTCAAACTTGTTATTGGCTATATACTACCTGCAGGTGCAATATATCAGACCGCCCATGCTGTTTAAGATCTTTGTTATATCACGTTATCGGTTATTGTTGCGGTTTTTGTAAAAATGTCTCTTCTTATGGAAGGAAGGTTTACAGTTATATACTTTTAGCACTATGTGCGTACTGTGGTACACAATCTATAGTATAGAAATTGCCGTCCGTTGTTGAGTTGTAGACGTTGTTATACGGTTCTGCAGTAATCACGAGACAAGCATAATTTATCTTCCAGCGTAATAATTTTATTTAGTAATGAAAAAGAAATTTTAACATCTTCGCTTGGTATGCGAAATATTTATAAATCAATATTGGTATCTTGCAGTAGAAACTAAAATGCCATTATATATAGAGGTGCACTTGTCATAGCAAGTGACAAGGATGAAAATTTGCCGCCATCAAATAATGGTTATTATTTTCAGAATGTAGACTTCGTTAGCGGGATTGGCGGATTACTTAGCATATCGTGCGGTAGCTCTATAATTGCAGCGATTGAAATATTCCATTTGTTGATTTGTGCCATATCGCACGCGAAGAAACGTTCTCAAAAAACTTTGATTCAGCCGCTACTATGAATCGGATATTAGTCAGCTACGGAAATGTAGTTATTTAAACACAACCTATTTAAAAGCTGTTACTGTAAAACATTTATTCAATAATTAGAAAGAATTTTTCTGGTTCTTAAATACATATTTATATTGTTTAAATATTTATTATATTATTTATATAAATTTTAATATATTTTAATTATTTCGCTGTAATGATATATAAAAGTGCCATGTGTATTTTCATGCATTTTTGCGCTCCGCTTCATACTGTTTTTGTTTCGTACACATGTGAATTATGACAAATAAAATGAATTATATATATTGATAACAATATTAAACAGGACCTGTCATGTTTTGTACATTTTTGCGCTCTGTGGTCGCGGTCCATGCGTGTATAAAATCAACAACGTCACTCGAAAAAGTACGAGTGGAATCACGTTTCAAAGTGAGAGCGGAAAATAGTAAATTGGTGACTGCGAACAGGACCTACGTACTACTGTATAGCAAATCGTCTCTTCCTACACTGGATAAAGTCACGATTTATACTTGACATTGGTTTTAATATAGCGAGCTGACTTGGTATAATGCGGCGTTCACGTTATAAAGTCCCCGCTGTTTCGAACATTTGTCCACCTGTAGTCGCGACCTTACCGCATAGACAGTTAAGGTGACACCCATACTGTAAATCAATTGCCGAGGGCGTACCACCCATAACTAGGTACTACATTTTTTCTCGACAGTGTTGGATACGCCATTAGATACCAATTTGGCGCGAATTAACTATAACGGGGCACCGTCTGTAGCTAATGTAGTTTATTAGTCAACTGTCCTGTGTAATTTTTTCTAAATTTACGATATTTGTATCTAGCCCGTATGAACATTGCTCAAGTAATTCCGAACACTGTCAATAAAACTGCCAGAAGACACGGTGTGCCTGACACTGTCGAGAAGTGGTAATACGCGTAACTAGCTTCGTTTGAAAAAAAATTATTAAAAAATGGGGTGTCTAAGACACCTTGTTGTCAACAGTGTGCCTGACATTGTGTGGGGTACATAGGTTCCCAACTTTGGGAACATTATAACGTGAACGCAACATACGAACAGCGCAAGTGTACTCACATGTACTCAACTCACGCGTAAGTATTACTGAAATTTACCAGACATTTTGCTACATATTAATGTGACGTTCGTGTTATAATGTCCCCACATGTCGCAGTTATGGTTTCTGTAGTCGCGACCCTCTCGTATGGTCATTCAGGGTTGCACCCATGCCCTAAATCAATTTCTGAGGGCATATGTCACGCCCTAAGCTACCATTTTTCATGAATTAACTGAAACGCACCCTGTGTGTAGCTACGGCTGTGTATTATTCAACCGTGCTGTCGTGTTAGTTTTTCATTATCTCGATATTTGTATCCTGCATGTGCACGTTGACAAGATGGTATGCAGCATACCGTGAATAAAGCTGCAAAGAATACTACGGTGTCCTTGACACCGTCGGTAAATCACACCACCTCTAGCTAACTACCCTTCAACAATTTTGTAAAAACATGGTGTTGCTAAGACAGCCTGTTGTCGAGGACGTCCTCGAAGCTGTGTGGGGTACATAAGTTCCAAACTTTGGGAACATTGTAATATAAACGCCCCATATTGTTTTGGCTTTATGTTTGAAGGCACGATAATTCCGTTCCTGGTTACCCAAAATTTTCTTCGTGCTTTGAGCGCGCGGACGGTGGTAGGAGTGGATATGGCTTTAGAAGCGGGGTCCGACCCTTAAGGGATAACACACTGCACCTATAGGACAGGTGGGGAAGACCCGTCGGCTTACGGTGGTGACTGTCAGCGGGCAGGGTGGTCTTTCGGGGTGATGGGTTAGGAATTTTGATTTTTGAACATTTTATGGCATATCTTATTTAGTGTATTACATGTCACAATCTTTATAGTGTTCCTAGATGACGTATATTCTAGTCTAGAACAAAACGTAGCATGTGGCCGCATTCGCTTTGAGCTCAGGAATTACGCGACTGAAGCTTACTTTTTTGCTAATTTATGTCTGGCATTGCTTAGATTAAACCAACACTAATAAATGTAAATATACTATAACATTAACACTGTTGAGTGGAAAAATATCCACTGTAACACAAGACACTAATTCAGCAAAGATCTTTTACAAATGATATTGATCGATATATTCAATTAATGTGAGCTACAGTGAACAAACACTTTAAATTGAATAATATAACTTTCCTCTGTGTCACATAAGCGAAACACAGAAATATGCTACGTCAAACGTGTTCAGTGGAATCCGGCACATTTGCCGTACGCCATCCTTTCATGATGTTGCGAACCCCAGCGATGGGATTTATTTTTCAAGCGTTTGATTTGTGGCACAAAAATCTGCATATAATGCATAGTATCGCAAAAAGTGAAGCTAGTCAAACGGCTGTGAAAGAAACCAAATTTTTATAAACACTAAACACATATCTATATCCAAACTGCAGAAAACGTGTTTATTTATGAGTATGAATGAAAATGATATTTACTTATTACGAGCAGCCAACATCAAAATATAGATGTAATGGCCCTGTCAACTTTATGAGCCGAAGTGTAATGCAAGCCCATTTCTCACGTTGTCGCAATGAAGTCCGCTGCATGCTTATTACCAATGGACCGCGTTATAACATGAAACCTGATGTTCAGTTTTCTTTGCACTTGCTTATATTTAATCCTTACTGCATGCCCAAAAAAATGGAAAATACTGGCAAAACTGGACAAAACTGGTAAATAATTGTGGAAAATTTTTTGTTTCTAAAAACTTTTAAAAAGGAAACCCCCTGGCATGCCCTATCCGGAGCCAGCTGTTCCCCATAAGCTGACTGATCTCTGAAATAAACGATCCACCTATACCAATATTAGCGCAATTTAAGCAATAATAATTGATCCCTTTCGGATGTAAATTTATATGTTCTATATATTAGGCGCCTAATTAGTGCCAAAAATAATTAATCGAGCCACTAAACACCCTTACTCATTCGGAAGGCAAATTGACGCTCAATTTTAAAAATTGTAACAAGAACTAGACTCTTGAAAAATTTTCGGATTCAAATTTATACGTTCTGTGTATTAGCCACCTGGTGTACCAAGAAGAATTAATTAAATCGTGAAAGACTCTTTACTTCTCCGAAATGGCAACTTGACGCTCCATTTCAGTAATGGCAACAGAAAATGTACCATTGAAATATTTCGGATGTAAATTTATATGTGCTATGTATTTGCCGCCTAAATCAAGAATTATTAATTGAATCAATACGGCAAGCTGAACCTCAACTTCAATAATTGTAACAAACCTTGGCCCTTGAAAAAATTTCTGATGCAAATTTATGCAATGTTAACGTTATAATGTTCCTAACTGTTTGGAACCTATGTCGGCACACAGTGCCAAGCACTCTATCTGTAACAGGATGTCTTAGACACCCCATGTTTTTCACAAAGCTTTTCAAGGGTGGTTAGCTAGGGATGTAATTTTTCGACGGTTCCAAGGACGCTGCGCCATCTTTGTAGTATTATTGACGACGTGCTGCACTCCATCTTGTTAACGTGCGCATTTTCTAATTACGGATATCCAAATTGTCACTAACGAACAACACAACTGAATAATTCATCACATTAGCTAGACATAGTGTTCGTTACTATTACGTGGCGACAAAATGGCAGCTAACGGTGTGTGATTCACCATTAACAAAAATAGTGCGTAAGTAGTTAGTAATAGTACCTAATAGTGTGCCGAATATCCCCAGAAGTTGATTTACGGCTCGGGTGTGGCCCTGACTGTCTATACCTCAGGGCCGCGACTACAGTGGGACCAAAGTTTTTAAACGCTTGTTCACACGCTCAAACTTTTTTGTTCAAATTTTGATCAAAGTTTTGAGCTCAATTTTTTATCAAATTTTGATCAAAGTTTGAAAAGCATCTTTTTGCATTATTGGTAAGTTTGGCTGTGTGAACACCGTTCAAACTTTTGAAGAATATTCCTGTAGCCAATCACCGACAAGATTCAGTACTTGAAAATGTTTGAGCTCAAATTTTGTTCTCAACTTTTGAAATATCGTAATTTTTCGTTAAAAATTACCGTCGAATTTTGATCAAAATTTGAGCAAAAAGTTTGAGCGTGTAAACACACCTTTAACAGTTGATTATAACGTTAATGCCACATTTTATGTCCTGCATTTTATGAGCTAATTAAACCAGGAATACTTAAATGAATCATGAACACTCTTTACTTCTCTGAGATGGCAATTTCAAGCTCAATTTCAAGAATTGTAACAAAAATTGGATCCTTAAAAATTTCGGATGTAACTTATATGTTCTGCATATTAGATGGCTGCTATGAACTAAGAATATTTGATTGAAAAATGAACTCTTCCGTGATGATAAGTGGAAGCTCCATTTCTTAACCAGTGCGCGTCTTAGATAATACTGAATAAACTTATGATACAGCAATGAATTGAAGCTGTGTTGCTTTGCTATAATACCTGAGCACTAGCGGATAAGCCATTTTCATCGTGTTACTTAAATTTTGGCATTTTAGTCGTTCTATTAAAAAGTTAACGATCGCGATAAACAGAGTAACTCGCCAATGATAGTTTTTCCGCTAACATGTACAAAAATGTTAAAATATTACGAAACTGTAGTCGTGTAGTTTTGCTGGTATAAAATGCATCAGCAATAAATGACATTGAAGTTGCCTCTTATAGTTACAGTTTCATAGTGTAAAGTATGAAACCCGTTTAAAGTTTCGTTAGATTTTTACGATTAGACAAAGCTGCTATATGATGTTTTTAAACGAAAACCGTATAATTACCGCAACATAAAACCGCACAGTAGTAGTTAATTTCAGTTCAAGAATGTTTAATGTTTTATTCGGCGCAACAAGAGGTCGTAGTAAATAGCTGATATAGAAATGTGTTAGCGTGCCGTGATGGGCTTGAAATGTGTAGCAAGTCAAGTCGTGTAAAAAGGAGTACAAACTTTATATAACACAATATACGTATAAAATCGAGACTATCACACATGTATAATTATTATTACATATGCAATACAGGTTCGTAAAATTGAAACAAATGTAGTGTGCATTATGAAATATTAGCGAACCGGAAAAAATTATCGCGCACAGAGGCATACATAGTGCGATAGCAATATATTAGTTGCGCAAATTTACTATCGCTAATAAACAAATGCTGCAGTCTTAAAACCTTGAGTTAAATTCAACTCAGTAGGGCGGCCCTTTTCTCGCTGACAATATAGTGTGTCAAATTTTGGCTCAGCTTGAACTAAAAATTGTTTGACTCAGCAGTGATTCAATTTATGACTCAGTATTATTAGACATAGTTCACACTGAACCTAACCCTAGTGTGACTCATTTGTTGAGTCGAAGTCGAAAAGCGACTGATCAATTCAAATCTGGCTCAAATTTTTTTACAGTGTTCGAAAGTAGTCAAGCATCCGACAATATCTTCGATACTAATACCCAATAACATAGCAATATCGCCAAAGCTAAATTAAAAATGATGAAGAGAAGAAATATAATCTGAGCCACGAGGGCTAACATTATATTTGCTATAAAGCACTGAGAATAAAGTATAAAGTTGCATTTGTTAAGCAGCAAACGAAGTAATGATGGCTTTTCATACACGATTCAGTTATTCTGCTTTTCTAAAACTGCATAACACAAACCACAGTGTGACAAACGCAAATTGAAACTGAAGGCAAATGAATGACAATGACACACATTTTAGGCGGTTTATCGCCAAACACAGATCTATGTCAAATGTCTCTTGGGCCTTCATTACCCGATTCCGGTATTTATACTTTGTGAAACTACATAATGCACACAACTGTATGCCTATTAATTGGCAATGTAGTACATTATAGGTGCTTTTAAATATATGGCGTCAAGTCTTACTCGAGATGATGCTGCTTTTCGTGCTCGAACTTTGGTGTAGCAATAGGTTCTGCAACTGCTTCTAGTAGAGGTCTTTTTTACAGGATAACAGCTAGAATAATGAAGCAGGTGTTGTATTAATAACTACAAGATTGGTAGTCAGCTCTACAGCAAAAACCGGATATTTTTGTCTGCAGGAACCTCTAACTTCACACATTGATGCGACACTTTCTTCGGAAGACAAATATCAATGCTCAAACACGCCGGGTATTTTACCGGAATTGCACTTTACCTGAATTCTACCTGTTCCGTGTAGCAACCACAAGATTTCCGGCGATTTTAGATCTCCCATTCGCATTTAATGTGGATGATTTATACTAATGCTTACTATAACATACCCAGTTAATCGTTACATACTTATATACCCAGTTAACATACTTATATACCGAGCTAATAACTTATATACCAGTTAAAGTACTTATACTTAGCTAAATTGTGCCCAATTAACATACTTATATACCCAGTTAACTACTTACCAGTTAAATTACTGTTAATCCAGTTAACTTACACGGTTAACATACTTATAAACACATACTAACATAAGCGGTTAATACTTATACATTTATATGTTTATATACCCAGTTAACATACTTATATATCAAGTTAATTTAGGAATAAAGTCTATGATTGCTACCTATTTAAGGCCAGCAGCCGAAAATTTTCCGACTGTTTCGAATTTACCAGCACACACAAAATTTCTCGGAATTTTTATCCTCCCCCTCTCTATCGGTTTTAAAGTCTATGATTGCTACGTATTTAAGGCCAGTAGCCGAAAATTTTTCGACTGTTTCGAATTTACCAGCACACACAAAATTTCTCGGAATTTTTATCCTCCCCTTCTCTATCGGTTTTAAAGTCTATGATTGCTACGTATTTAAGGCCAGTAGAAGAAAATTTTCCGACTGTTTCGAATTTACCAGCACACACAAAATTTTTCGGAATATTTATCCTCCCCTTCCCTATCGGTTTTAAAGTCTATGATTGCTACGTATTTAAGGCCAGTAGTCGAAATTTTTCCGACTGTTTCGAATTTACCAGCACACACAAAATTTCTCGGAATTTTTATCCTCCCCTTCTCTATCGGTTTTAAAGTCTATGATCTATAACAAATATTTAATATAACTTTTGCCTATACATGTATTTTTAACTGACATTTCTATTGTATCCGGATGTCTTTGTTTTGTGTGTCAGACAGGAATTCCAGGCATTTCGAAAATTCTAGTATTCATTCATTGCTTAACCGGGCCGCGCACACAATAAACCTAGTTCATAAACAAATCCATTAAATTGTACATAGCATTGTATATAAACTTCAGTATTCCTCAATTGAGCAACAAAATTCCTTTTGAATTCAACTTGTCATTAAATATGCCAATAATGTATTATTATTTAAGATATATCGTATAAATAAAAACTGTAAAAATAGTTATATTTACATGTGTATATACATTATTATAATTTTGAATTTTTATTTAAATATTATACAGCACATGCATATGGATAGCTAGGCTAGCATAGATCCGTTGTCTTTAGGAAGTAAATCCAGCAGTGTTGAGGCTACGTGTTTTATGGTCCCGCGAGGAATGAGAAATTGCCGAGTTCCCGAGTCAAGATGATGAACAATATTTGCCATATATATTATTAATTAATGAACATGCTTGCATGTATATTAAACGGGCGCCAAGTGTGATTAACTTGATCGGGTAACCACCTCCCATATCGAAATTGGTCAATTTTAATCTTACAGCGATAATCTTGGTACCGTTAGACCCAGGTCGTCGAGCCAGTTCACATAATATCAATTTCGAACAGTCTTAAGGCAAATTTTTTTTCGATATTTTTTAGGTTTCCAATGGTCGATCTCCCTATTTTCGATGAAAAACTTTTTGCATAATTATATATATATCGGTCAAACCCAAACGACGATATAGAAATAGGGGTCGAAAGGTGGTGAAATCAGCTTAATGGGTTTAGCGACATAGGCATTGGCTAAGGTTTAAGCAGTTAGTCTTCGGCTTAGGACTTCAAATGTAATAACTCATTAACTTGTGAACCGATTACGCTGATTTTACTCCAATCGACTCAGCTACTGTGGTTCGAATGATACAAAAATTTTATAACTATTGATATAAATGTTTTTCGAAAATTTTAGGTACCAGGAAAGGTTCATTGAGAAAGATATAAAAAAGTTGCCCTAAAACTTACCTAAATGGATATTTTCTTAACAAGCTCGTAAGATGTTCTGAACGAACTGGGTCGATTGGTACTTACATTATCGCTATATCATCAAAACTCATATGTTTCGGCATGGACAGTGTGAATGAAAATGCAGCTTGATCCATGCAAATATCTTTGCTGAATATGCAGAGTTTACACACCCTCAGTACACAATGACGACAGCCGTTTTATAAAACTCAAGATTTATGACTTGACGTCCTTCAAGGATACGTTTCGCCTCCATATTTCGAACTTCCTATGAAGTTTGAATTGTGGCACCGACCATGAAAACATCGAAAGACCATACCATGTAGAACGTGATGTAGCTATACGTGCATCGAGTCAATTTGTAGACTTGTCAGCACGACCAGCTGAACTATCAGTGGAACCAAGAGTCGGAAATCTACTCTCGGTAGATCCCATTGACTAGATTTGTCACAGCATTTCTAGTACTGGTGTTGAGCTTTCAAACTGGTTTGACCAAAGGTTGTCAGTTTTTTTTGTATGTAGAACACAGAACGCATGCTGGATGATCATAAAAACTGTAATATTTGAGTGCGAAACATAGTTGTGAAGTATCGAAAATATTTGGTATATAGCGCGCACTTTGAGTTCAAAATGCAGTACCGCCAACTTATTCTTAACAAGTAACTAATTTAACATTACGAAGTTGGTATATTTTACATGTTTTTGTACACCTCTTTCAGTGTCTGTTTAACTTGAATACTGCAGTGCATTAAATAATAATTAAAAAAGCCACTAACGGCAAAATATAATTGAGAAATAGAAATTTTGTAAGAATATGGTCCACAGTGTTAGTGTTGTTTATTCACCATGTGTTTTATTTTCTGAAAGTTTATTAATTAGGATGACAGGCATCCCATGCAGATGTGCAGAGTAAATTGTTCTCAGCTAAAAAAAACAAATTATATCAGAATTATTTTCTGCTGCGTCTATTCAAGAGGTAATAGCAAACATTAATTATTTGTGCAGCGTCTGAGGTGTTTGTAATTGATAACCGCTATACTCGGCGGATAGGTACAAATTTCCCTATATATAGTGAGGTTTCTAATTTAATGAAATTTTGACGGTCCATGGCAGTCTTAGGCTATATACTATATCAACTAAATTTCTCCTACAGAGACAAAATCATCATGGGATAGCCAAAAGCAATATTTTGGACAAAAATAGTAGAGTTTAATCCAGTTATAGTTGATGGCATTCAAATAGTTGGGTACATTTCGCTCTAATTTACTCAGTTCAGTGACTGGCGAATACGGTTGGGTAACTTCTGATCTGTGATTTGGCTGCGAAATAAGGGGAGTAAACATTTTCATCATGAGCCGGAATCAGATTTACGTTGTTGTTTTGATTTTTATATGCACCTAATTTTGCAAATTGTTGTAAGGTATAACTATATATAACCTTATAAGCTAACGTTATAAGCTATCCGTTGCGATGGTTCGAGTTCCAACTATTATTCATGCTTTGTCCTAGCTAGCCAGTATTAAAAGCAATAGTGCTAAATCCGACAGTCACCCTGTATTAAAGTTTAATGTTCAATCATCAACCGGCAGTTTTAAGCAACTTACAGTAGCATTATTTAAATAATTTCGATAGCCGGGAAGTGTTTATGATTTTTTTCTGTTTTTTTGCAACATTTCTTATTGTGTTCAGTGGTGGGATTTGGTACGCGATAACCGTGAAACGGAAAAAATTTTAGCTTAGTAAATCGATGTCAACAAGTATTGGGGCAAAATCTGCTTGGCCTGCAAGAGCAAGTCAACGAACTTAAAATCGGTTTTGCATGAACAAACTTGTGCTTCCCTATGTGCACCAAATCTAATGAGGTATTATCAATATGTTCAGCAAGAAAAATCCTTTGTTGCTATTTTAGCATACAATTATTGAATATAGAGTCGTTTGTTATGTCAAATGTTTCCGAGATGTGGGACCATCGTCCATGTTTTGTGTATAATCTCTTTTGTTTGGTTACAAATACTGAAATCTGGCTACGTTGTCAGCAATATAGTAGTTGGTTGCTGTGTTCTTGTAAAGTTGCTAGTAGATACATCGTCAATTCCGGTGCTGAATATATACATAATTATCACCGAAAACGGCAAAACCACAGTGGTTCAGCGTAATTAATCACTGAATGTGTTAATTTTTATGCAAGTTTAACAGAATAATGAGTGCAATGAGTCGGGCGGTTTGTGTTTAACAGCCGTTTGCAAGAAACCAAAATCTCTAATGGATGGTTATATGATATTTCAGTTTCTTGCAAACGGCTGCTACGAATCTTTGTCTTTAATGACTTCTTGTTTGATATTTGAATCTGTAACAGATAGCTGTAATGAAACTTTAGTCTTATATAGATAGCCAATAAATACAAAAATCTGTAACAGCTAGGTGTTAGAGACTAAAATCTCTTGCAACTAAACTTAACAAATTATTGCCTCTAATGGCTAGCTGTTAGACTTGTTTCTTACAGCCATTTATAAAATAGTCCAAGTTAGTCCTTCGAGTGTTAATGCGTCATTCAATTAAGATGCATGCAAAGAGTGCACAGCTTAGGCACCCGCGCGATGTGATGTCACGCATAATGAGGAGAATGCACTGTCATTGCACACTAGGTGTTAATAATTCTCAGCTATTACCACTGTTTCTATACCTGACGCGCAATACAATAGCAGCGACCATGTCCGCAACTCGCGTGCGACCATGGTGCCGATATTTACAATTTACATGCAATGATGATATCCATATCTTTGCTTCGAGTACAATGGTAGCTGCGGCCATATCTGCAACGACTGTGCAGTGGTAACAACCATATCTGCAACTGGTTATACTGTCGATCCTTGGGTCGCTTATATATTCGAATGTGATCCAATTCCGGCTAGTTTTGGTTACCATTACTCATTGATATATACATATGTATTTTATTTGTATACCATATTACCATATAATTAGAGCTGCGAACGTAAATATTTCGTGCTATACCACGTATACAGTACTGAAATATTTCTTACTGTGATTATAATTCCATCATGTCTGCAAAATTAGAAGCTCTAAGCAATATAATTGTATATTGTTTTCAGATTTTTCCCGTTTGTATTTATTAGTCTGATATGAGACAACACGACTCGGTATATGGCTTAATTTTTTCAATTATATGTGCGTAGAATGAATGATTTGCTAGTTTACGAACACGATGCTGTATATCTTTATTTAATAATAAAAAGAATATTTGTCAAAGCCACTTTTCTACTGAGATATTACAGCAAATTGTCTCAATGCACAGGTATAAATTTCGCACTTTAAATATACTGATTTAAACACCATACATGCTTTTAGGGGAGAGGATATTATCCTCTGAAGTGTCGTGCCTCTGGGCACGAAGTTGCGATCTTCGTGGCAGATGCCCAGATACCCTTCAGGCGGCGCCGCATCCCGCCACTTCACAGGCCGGCTAATATTTCATTCCACCTTGGACCTCGTGCATGTATGTCCAATCGCGCAAAATTCATCTTGTAATATATAAATCAATACAGGCAGTCATTTCTTTGCTGCGACAGAGAGATTGCATACAATATTCATATCGTGTTGAATTTCAGTCAAAACAAAACTGTTGTGCGTGCACTAACTGTAATATAACAGTTTAACAACATGTGTTTACGTTAATATTTGGGCATTATTGTGTGCCGAGTGCCGCATTAATCGTAGATCCGCTAAGATAAACATAATATGGTCAACAGAATATATGCTGCTGGAAAGTCGAAAGTCCATTTTGTTACATTTCGATAACAAGGGCGGTAAGTAATACAGTTTGCGCTGTTAATTTTCAATGAAAACACTGAAATATACAACTGCAATGTGATAGGGGCACCAATGGAACAGTTAATTGTCTGCAATTCAGTTATTGCATCAGATAGGAACAAGCACGGTAGGTTGCATACGGTCGCTAAGAAAGTCCACATATCGTTAACCATTCGTATGCCAACTATAAACATTCGTCAACCATAAACATATGGTCGACAGAACATATGCTGCTGGAAAGTCGAAAGTCCATTTTGTTACATTTCGATAACAAGGGCGGTAAGTTTTACAGTTTGCGCCGTTAATTTTCAATGAAAACACTGAAATATACAACTGCAATGTGATAGGGGCAACAATGGAACAGTTATTTGAATGCAATTCAGTTATTGCATTAGATAAGAACAAACACGGTAGGTTGTATACGGTCGTTAAGAAAGTGCACATATCGTTAACCATTCGTATGAGGAATTCGAATCGAAAGCTTGTGTAACTATGAATTAACCTAACGTATAAATGTCTGGAATCTTCAAATTGGGCTGGGGGTAGGGTGTGTCTGCTATTTTTGGCTCCCCTAGTTCAGCTGTGCTCCTGGTTCATGCACTATAGCAATATTTTGGGCTGCTCCTGATCAGTGCTCCATGGACTTGGGAGTTCGTGAGCCGCGGCAAAGTTCGCCGTTTCTGGTTCCGTTCAAGGAGGCCCCAGTTCAAGTCACTGGCAAAATTTTTAGCAAATTGAAGCCCGGCATGCTGTTGGTTTTGTTACTAAAAGTGGGCTTATAAGTCATTTGTAATAGCAATGTTACAGTTTTTAATAGAACCTGCTGTCTGCTTCGCTGGAACAAACTAAGAACCGAGAAATTATGATTGCGATGATTTATATTTTGATACAAAACGAAGGAATCCTCCTGAAGCAACAGTTCATTTTTATATACCAAGATTCTTGGCTAATGTCATTTGAATATGATTTGCATAATTTGGTCAGTCCTTCGAACGAAACGAATAACCCACGCCAGATCAATTATCAGTTGGCACATGTATATGGGTATGCAGCGTTATAGAGAGGGGTGATTGGAGCCTGAGAGCGGACCAAAGGGGATCCAGCGGCGAGGGTTTTCTCCCAGAGTTTGGTTCCCTAGGGAGTGCCCTTTCCCCAGCCCCGTTCTGGATCCCGTCCTATGGTCCGTTACCCCATTGTAGTGTCTGCACGACGAGCCTATTCTCATGGCATTGCAAATAAAATAAATACATCCCGTCCGAACGACATGTAAACGTGCAATGTCTGCACGTTGACCCGTTTAAAGCTTGGAAGTAGTTTGGAATTCGATGGCATTAAAGGCCAGACAAAAATACAAACGTGCAGTGTTTGCACGTCCTTACATAGATTCCGTAGGGTAATGCTAGTGAAATTGGCTCAGGGTTCATCTTTTGAAATATGAATTGGAAATAAATATTGTCGAGATTAGTATTATAATGATTTTGATATTTGGTGTTTCTTGAATCAATTTAGTTGTGCACGTCAGCGAAATGATTATCCTCATTGGTATTTATGGATCACAATCGTGGATGTTATTATTCAGAACTATCTACAGCGACTAATTATGATAAGGAATTTCGTTTTTTTTGATTTGTTTCTTGCATCTGTTATTTTCACCTTCGACCCAGACAGATAAGACAATAGTTAGAATCTAAGTAAAATTTTAACTTTGACCCAAATCTGCAGCTGCAGATTTCTTTGGGTCTAGCCGCCGCCGGTTTACGGTAGGGCGAAAAAATAACAAACAAAATAATTTTCTGATTGAACTTAGAACTTCAAATAATAAAATCAACATAGACTTAAAGTTCGAATCTGATTGGTTCATGGTTGAATTTGCATTACAAAATTGGAAAAAAATTTGCGAAGTTGGGCGTACCGCCCTCTACATACGAATCAGTTCTACTTCGACAGCGCTGAGTTTAGTCGACTTTACTGAGCGGATCCGACGCATTTTTATTTTACTTGCTGACTAATTTTTCTTTTTGACAAGGATTGTGCGAGGCTTTGTGATGGGTTTATTTCGAGGCCGGTTCAGCTGATGCTGCCCGCGGATTCGAAGTGTGTAAGTATGGAAGTGGGTGTTATGAACGGGGGTTTATTTTCTCTAGGAGTAATAAGATTCAGACAGCATCTAGGTATGTTCGCATAGTGGCCCGCTAAACTTTATTGGTGAAAGTAGCTAGTTACCCGTTCCCTTCGAGTCACTGTTCCGTCCGCTGGGCAGATCCACCCTGTCCCGACGTGCTACACCAACATGTTATCTGGAGTCATTCTAAGCAGTCGAGTTCCGATTAATGTGAGGAGACAAATTTTACCAGCCGAAGTCCTGCTGATTCTCCACGGTCCTAGGTAGATCTCAAAAACAAATTCGTCCGGATATGATAGATCTCTTCTTTACATGACTTATTGAAATGAGTTAGGCTTGGAAAAAATTTGTTTGAGTCCACCGCGGTTTAAATTTTCCTTAGAATGCTCGCGGTGCTGGCTGATTCGCGACTAAACTTAAGTTGACCCCGCCTACAATCCTATTTTAACAGTTGCCACATTTCTGTAACAGAAGGCTTCTTTGTGATTCCATAATGTAGTAAAAACCATTTACGGACAGTAGTAAACTGGTATGAAATGGGTTATTTTTGGTTCGCAAATTCGTTAGTGAAATGCACAAATTGTTGGAAACATAATTTTGTGATTTTTAGATTCGTGTGTTTTGTTCCTAATCAATATTACAGGGAGGCATTACTCGACACATGGGGTGCAATAATCCAGCGATATAAACTATTTTAAACATGTTGTTCAACATTTGAAATCAAGAAATTTTAAACTTGTTCGTGAACACAAACTTATATTCTTAAGAAAATGTTCGAAAACACAATTGCAGTTATTAAATAAATGAATTTTTGTATAGATTATTTTGTCGTAGAGAAATATGCAAGAAATATCAAACATGTATGATTAACATCACCAAGCATCAAATGTTTGCAAACATTTGCTTTTTTAAATTAAAGTTGCGTTAAAAATAATGACTTATTAATCGTGCTCGCGCTGTGTTTGAATCTACAATTTAATATTGAACATTTTGTTGGTGATATTGTTCGCGAACAAGTTCTTTTCTATATCATATTTGCCTATGATTCCAGGATAATAATTTAATGATTGTGCAAACTTGTGCATGAGTAAACTTAGCAACGCCGCCTGCCATCCTCTTTTGACATCATGTACAAAATGTTGTTAGAGAACAAACTAATAGTTACAATAGCCTAATGCTATTTCCAAACTTTTCCGTTCTGTGAACGCTTAGTATTTAATTACAAAAACGTTTAAGTTACGTTAGCTAACACAATGCACCTTTTTACACTTTCGCCATAACGCTAAATTAGGCTACTTGCATTTTGAAATTTTTGTTATGCTAACATAATTGTTGATATTCTTAACTGTCTGATCGAACAGTTCTATGATGTATACAATTCTATAAAGTTTGTGTGCGACCAGGCCGAGCTTTCTTATGCAAAAAATTGTTCGCGAACATAAAGTACGGTTGATATCAAGTTGTTCGCAAACATGCATATATGTCCTA
Source organism: Trileptium ribeirensis (assembly GCA_030248225.1). Lineage (NCBI taxonomy): Eukaryota > Metazoa > Nematoda > Enoplea > Enoplida > Thoracostomopsidae > Trileptium > Trileptium ribeirensis. The sequence goes on from JASANE010027662.1 coordinate 36,191, forward strand.
ATACTACGTTAATACGAAAAAGTTTATTAAGAATGCATTTATTGTTCGCGAACGTGTGTCCTTAACTAAAATATGTTAAAATAATAATGTGAAAAATCTTAATCAAATTTTAGCCTAAAATCCGGGAGCAGTATACAGTATATAGTTAATTTCGTATGTTTTGTTCGCGAACATGACATCATTCAAGATGTGCAAGTTTAAATTAGCTGGAAATTAAAAATCAACGCTTTAATATTAACATTTCCTAGTTAAAGGCGTTCGCGAATGTCACAAATTTTTCGCTTGACAAATGGGTGCTTTTATGCATTTACACATAAAAACCTGTTCGCTAACATTGATGTGGTGGTATAATACGGGGTAGCGAACACTTATCCCATACTTCAAAAAAACTAATCGTGAGTGAAATGTCAAAAATATCAAGAGTAATGCAAATAAAAATGTTTACGCATGAAATTCATAACGTTCGCGAACATCATATTCCTACGTTCACTATTTTAATACTTGTTTTTAGCACATATTAAACTGAAGACGTTCGCGAACATCACACTTGAACGGGCATTCCTTATAAACCAGTATCATAATTCAGTCACAGCAGCCATTCCGGAAATTATCAATCAAGTTATTGTGCAAGCGGCATTTGAATATAATTATAACAGTAGATTATTAAGTTCCCGAACAAGATTATAAAACAGAAAAAATGTGTTTACGTTCAATAATAAAATCGAAAATTCACGACTTTAACCTTCAGACGAGAAGTAAGGTGTTCGCTAACACTTCAGAAGCAATCAGCAAGTAATCTATTTCTTGTTCAGCTACATTTTGGATCACCAAAAAGTCCCATTTTATGTTCTTATATAATTTTATAGATTTCACGTTTACTGAACAAGCGATTGCCAATCGCTAATTTCAAAAGAGCATGGAAAGTGACGCAACTTAAGTTTACTCATGCAAAAGTTGAAAATTTAAAATATGAATATTGTTTGTTCTCGAATACTTGAACCTTTAGATAAAATTTAACACTTTTTGTGAACAAAAATTTGTTCAATTTCGTTTGAGATGGTAATGCGAATGCTAAGAACTAAAGATTTGGACAACGTTCGTGTTGGCGAACAAAACTAATACTGAATTAGCCAACGTTGTAATTAGCAGTGAACCCTTTTCTACTCGTAAGAAAACGCCAAAATTCTGTTCCGAGGCAGTTAGTAATTTCTGGCAGTTGGATTCCACTTTGTCCAATTTGGTTAACGAAAACCGTGCCAAATCTCTTGTTTGTTCGGCAACAGTGGTTTTCGATTCCACATCGGATTTGACAGGCCGACGGGGTCATGTTAAGTTTAGTCGCGCATGAATTTAAATACTATTTTCGGGTTTGTTGTTCGGCAAATTGTTTTAGAAAATTTGTAGTTTACTGGAATGTTCGGCCCTCATGTAGCTCTTGAGGCCGAACGGATCTGAGACGTGTAGCGGAGGACATGTGTCTCTTCCGGGCGTCACCAAGTTCTCGGGTTAGATAAAAGTTGCTGTCCTCATATGGAGTTAAGAAAATTTGGAAAGATAAGAAGACTAACAAATTTTTAGGACTTGGATTGATTGAGTCTAGGGAATGTCTTTGAGGAAACAGCACGCCTTTGCTTTGCTTCGTTTCATTTTTCTCTTGCATTTGGTTTGGCGTTCTAATTTAATTTTGGCTTTTATTTTTGTATGCTATATCTATTCATGTACATGTGTGTTAGGTTTTAGCGTCTAACCTCCAATGAAGAATGTGGAAACTAAATTTAAGGGAACAACCCAAGGTCCCTGTACGATTAGGAAATTGATTTTTCTTTAGCTTGAACAGTACTGGACGATTTTACAAAAGGCGATTGCAACCTCTTTAACCTGAATATAAAAAACGTGGGTTTATCCAGTACTCAAATATAAGGTTATACACGTGATGCTTGGTAAAGAGATCTAACGTCACCGTAGCGCAAGAAAGAAGCGTTGTACATAGGATGTGCAAGGAAGACACAAGTTCCAGTTGTTCCCATGGTTCTCCTCCCTCAATAATGAGCGTTTTGGCGAAACAGTAAACAAATTCAAAACAATCACTCCTTAGTGATTCCAGTAATTTCGGGGCATAGGCTGATCGGGTACAAACCACGCTACTGACACAGGACCAGGGAAATAGTTGGCACAAAATCCGAACCAATTAAGGATAACCCGACGTTCTAGTTTTAAAATATTGGACAACTAGATGTGTGTATATAAAATGGTTCGTGGACCTGGCGTATTACATGACCTGGCTGCAATGGTTCACATATGTTCTTACTTTTGTTGACTATGCATTAGAATTTCATAGTGTTATCCAGGCGAGTAGATCGTCTATAAGCTAGCGCCGCGCTCTAGCGTCAAGAAATTAGCGTGTATTTCTTGAATTGCATGCTAGTCACAGCTTCAACTGGCCACCCATGTGGCTATATATCCAGACCTAATAATATTAAATTCACGCAGGTTTCAGCAGGTCACGGTACATAGACCGGCACTCTAACTTGAACATTCAGCCTCTTTCCGGAGTAGGCAATATCACCAGGGGTTAACACTAGACCTGCCATCAAAATAATTTTTATTGTCGTACGAATGCAATTCATCAGTTTAGATCGGGTTAAATTTGTCCCACTTTAACACAAAAAATCTGCTATTCGACATGGGATGCTAACTTTGATTAGTCATGAGACAGTTCTAGGGTATTCTAAGTCGTATCAAAATGTCTTAACGTCACCAACAGCTAATTATGGAACACCAGAGTTGAATAATGAGTTTGAGGGAGTCTAGGTTGCGCCCCACGATGTCTTTTGGCCCATATTGTAAACCAGTTGAAATCTAAATGGCAACGCAAAGTAGGGAAGATCCAAAATAATCCTAGGAACTACGGTCGGAGAGAAGCTAGAAGCTCTTCGTCGTCGTCGAGTGTTTCACTCAATGGTATCGCTCGTGCGATGGAAAGTTGAAAGTGAAAACCTGACGCTGGCGCCGTAGACCTACTGAACGGAAGTATATGGCAAGTGCAAACAAACCTCGGACAGCGTGTAAAGCTCAATATCAAATTGACCAGATAGAAAGAGGGCACAGGCGGGAGTAGACGGAGACGGGGCCACGCCAACGACTCTACTTGCTCGTCAACTGCAATTTGTTTGAGAAATTGACAATGTGATTGAAATGTGAGGAAATCGACATTTTTCCTTATTGGCGTGGCATGGTTTTTGTTTCTGCGCGTTGCTGATGATAGTACCATTAAATATTGGTTTCTAAGGCCAAGTAACTCACACTTACACAGAATGTACTCTAAACTGGGAGTAACCCACCACCGACCGAAGTATCATTCCCGCGATAAAAGCCTAATCATCATTTATAATTCATACATGATCGGTGAAGCACTCTAGTTGAATCAGGTCTAAAACTGAGACCCGCGAACGCGGAAAGAACAGGTCGAATAATTGCTGACTTCCTAAGCATAGGTATTTTGGACGGTATAGATAGTCCTACCATTGTCAAGTATTGTCTTTGATACCATGTAATGTTCTCTCAATCCGAATCCTTTGTTGTATTTTATAGCTATACAGTTGATCGCCGGTATGCTTTTATGCTTTGCTTCTACGCTTTTGTCACGGTTTAAGCGTTTTGTCCAGAGTACTTTGTGGTTCGGCCGTCGGTTACAGTACCCCGCGTATTAACATATGAACGACCCCCGACTTGGAACTGACCCTTCTAAGAATAGTGGTAGTACCGCGCGCTACGCATAGCGAATGTCGAAGCGCACCAGGGCACGTTTCTCGATCCATAGATGAATCAAATGTCGCTCAAATTGGGGAATGGAGAAATTATTGGCCCTTGGTTCGATTATTTTGCGGGAACATTCTTGATCTTGTCTCTGCCCCGACACAGTCCGGAGGCCCTGTCCCATCCTGAGTTGTTATGTTTCAGTAATAACTTCGTGACACTGCCGAATCTTCAGTACTACTAATATCATCCTTGTACTATACTTGTGCTCTAATAAAATCGTGTCGTGTTTTTATCCTGGCAGCGTCATAGAGTCCTCTCTATTCGTCCATTCGGACTAAGCGGCACTGCGCACTATGGCCTGCGGATGAAAGATCCCAAGCTCTAGCGTGTATGGATTACTACCAATGTCAATTCAGCATAATGAAGCTATGGTAGTATCGCGAGAAGAATTCACGAAACCAGTGACCGAAATCGCTCACAAAAAGGAAGATGTCATGCATTAATTACACTAAAATTTTCTAGGCAAACCGCACTGTTTAAAATATGTAATTGCCGCTAACAGGCTACCAACTAGAGCATCCGACGTTAAACTTTCAGGGATTGGCGGAACCCTCTGGGGGCCACTTTGGCTATAATCAAATAGTAAGCCTGAAATCACGATGAATTGAGCCCGAGTCAAAATTTATACTACAGTTGGACATAGGCCGAAATTTATTCTTAATCAGTATCGGACCAAACAACTCCCAGGTGAGATTAAGATAGGGAATATCGGTTAGGCATTATGACCTGCACGCAGGTGTCGATGCCAACCTCCCTGGAGGACCTTAGCAATCATACCGAATACTAGACACGCGTGCAACCAATCGGGCGGTGTCCGAACACACCTCGTGAAGCGCGCCTGCGACTTACTAAGCTCCATAGCTTGTTGAGTCTGATCAAGAAAAGTGTCAAAATTGTAAAAATTATGGTCCACCCTTGAGGTTGTGATAGCCGGGGTCGTATGAGCATGGTGCGAGGAAGTTGCGCCAAGCAGTTGCGCACCGTTAGTTCATAAGTATAGACCAAAAATGATAATTTCTTCGTCGCTGATATATTATAAAAGGTCATATTACAAAACGTGGTTAACATGCTGGCGGTGGCAGTATATGTACAGTGCAAAATTGTGATCGCACTGGGTTTGCACGGAACTAACTCATGTTATGTATGCTGCTAATGTTATTTATGTAGCAGCTACGAAAACAGATAGTAAGCTCGTGTTTACAAAAAATCAAAACACTGATATAAATATGTTGCATATTAAAATATACTAAAACTGAGCTACAACATAAAAATATATAATTTAGCCTGATGTTTTCTAACGTAACTAGTATCGGCAGTCTTGTTTTTTCGTAACAAATTGCGTTTATTGTGATAGTACTGTGTAGGTGGGATGCTAGTTATGGGCACGTGTACTTTGAGAAATTGGCGCAAGTCGGCCTATCCACTAATAATGTAAGACGATAAATGAAAAAAAAATTTCGTTTAAAACAGTCCTATTATAAGAACACAAGATCTCTAGAACACAAGTTCTATTATAAGTATAATCAGCAGTTAGTTGGAATGTAACATAACGCACAACGATACACTCTCGCTGTGAAAAATTTATCAAAATCGGATATTTACCACATCCGATAATTATACTCTCACAAATCATAAGTTAGCATATTACTAATTTATCTGTTAAACGAAATTAAACGAAGTACTGTGTGATTAATTTCGAAAGCTTATTTAATACCAAACTCCTTAGTTGTCAGGATCCAAACTACCGCTAAAAGTGAGCATTATTTACTGTTATTTTGGTTTGTTTTCTACGAAAGATTTCGTCTGTTAGCCGTCTTATATTGCAATTTATATGGCAAGCGTATATATTACATAGCAAGTGTTTGAGTAAACATTATGGATTGTGTTCAGTGGAGAGGTTGGTCTGTTAGCCGTCATAGCTTATATGTCAATTTATATGGCAAGTGCATAAATTATATGGCAAGCGTTTGAGTTATGTTATATACAGTCACTGTTAAAGCTGTGAAATCACAGATAATTTTACCACAACCGTAATATCCACACTTGAAGAATAAGTTCGATTCAAGAAAGCGAATATGCCAAATTTAAACACTCTCACTGATTTAGTACACGGCGATGCAAAATGTTAAGTAATAAGTATCTATTATAAACAGTTATAAAAACATATCGATAGATATGCCGTCAATATTAACATGATATTTAAAGTTGTCGATACGCTAATACAATTTCAAATCAATAAAATAGCTCTTGTATGAAGTGCTAGTAAGTATTGATATTTTATTTAGGCTCTTTTGTTTTTCGTCAATATCCTCTTGCAATAAATGGAGATGTGTCCCCAAATGGAAAAATGACACACGGGGTAACCCGCTAGCACTTCTCTATACTACTTTGAATTTATGAAAAAGTGTATCAAAATGCTAGAAGACGCCTCGTTCGGATAGGTTAAAGGATTGCCTAGATTAAAGCTAACGCACAATTAAACTAGTTGTCCCGTCCGAAAATACTGCAACATCGGGGTTGTTTCAGACGACACCATTCACCAAAAGCATCATAGAGAGGTATGCCATTACACGAATATTGCCTGGACCATAATTCGGTACAGCTCATATTAAAGCACACGCCGGTTATTGTCTAGGCAGCTGTACATGTGTCTGGTTAGCTTTTCTTAACGCAGTATATTGAAAAGAACAGTAATTTTTCTGTCCTTCTAAATTTGCAGAAAGTCTTGTGCTTCGTAAAATTTTATGTCAGTATACTGGGAGGTTCATATGCACAATTTGTAAATTTTCCCGGTAATTGGGCAAATTGGCGCATACATTTTCAGTTTAGACTTAACTACTACAGAGCGCAAACGAGAGGTTTGCTAGTCATGCGCTATTTGGGAATGTTGAGGGGACTCTACCACTGTTGGTTGTACAGTAGTCCAATATGATATACCGAGCTACAAAAGTAGAACTTAAGCTTAATAATTCACTATCTGACCAGACACGGAAACACTGATATTCACTGTTATGTCTATCACAAAATTCTTCAATAATAGCAGTAGCATAGTAGCTAGAAAGATACACTGCCTTGAAATATTACAACACTGCTTTATTTCACCTCAGCGCATTGTAGCAGAAATAAAAATAAGAAAAGAGAATGCTTGATCAAATATCTTATATACCACATCGTGTGGTAAAAAATTACAAATCGTAATGCTAATTTAACATACACACGACCGGACAAAATGCATCTTCCAGATAGCTTATGAGTGAGTAAACTTAAGGTGACCCTGCGAACCATCGTATTTTGTCATAACCAAATTGGAATCGCAAACCGTTGTTAGCGAAAATACAGGGATTGCGATTCGTTTTTTCGCTAACTCAAAATTGGCAAAATCAAAAACAACTCGTAAAAACTGCACCGTGTTCGAACAGAATTTGATCGAATTCCAATTACAGAGAATCGGCTCCGTAATGGTTTTAAAGCTCTAATTTTGGTTAATACCTGTTCCTGAAGACATTCAGTCTGTTAAAAACACGAATATAATGAGAGTTACTGTTAGAAAACATAAAAATTCTCACGTGGGCATTCGTAGTCTTCGCACAAGAATTTCATCTACTACTGTACGAGCATAGCGTTCGCTAACAATGCAAGGATGCATTGCCATGCAAACGTCCGGA
>JASANE010027663.1:0-19727 GCA_030248225.1 Trileptium ribeirensis
ATGAAAATATGCCGGTCGGCCAGTGTTTAGCGCTGTCAAATATAAAGCTGCCCTATTTCAGAGCTAGGTTTTTTTCTCTGCACTAAAAGTCACAAATGTTTACAGTCGAACCTCAAAGCCTCACTAAGTTTACCTATTACGGTTGATTTTAGTCTAGATAATATATATATACTAAAGATTAAATCAGCTAAAATGTAGGTTTTATCCCTATAGTTCCTGAATCCAAAGAAGTGTACGTACACATAGTCTTCATAAATGTCGACAGTTGAATGTCTGAGCCTCACTCAGTTTCCTTATTACCGTTGAATTTATCTTAGACAATATTATAGATTAATTCGGCCAAAATGATATTTTAATCCTTAGGTCCTGAACTCCAGGAAGTGCACTTCCACATGTACTTCCAAGTGGTAAGCAAGGTCAACCGTCAACTAGAGACCATGAACGGATTGCGACAGATAATAGTTCAAGTAAGACAACCCGTCAAACTCCAAATTAGAATCCAATAGTTGTAAATTTTTATGCTACAAATGGATTATCCTGCTGCTTGATTAATGCATCAATGCAGATTTTTAATACTGCAACGACTACAGCTCGTGCACCGATGGGCGGATTTTCCTATTTTTTCTCATGCCCTGGTATTTTAGTAAAAAAAATTTTTTTCGGAAACAAAATAATTTTCGCTACAAACACGCTGGTAAATCTTTACTTGAAATCACTTCAATCACACAACGTGCGATCGAAATCTTAACAGATTTATTAATTTGAGATTTTTTAGAAATCTTTAGAAGAATATTTTTTGTAACATTTCCTCAACTGCAAAAAATATCTACGGGACGGTGGTACCAAACACATTTGAAGTACCTTACAGCAAATTATTGTCAACAGTAATTCAATATTACTGGGCTCATTTTACATCTGTTCGCGTCTGCGATTGGTGAAGTGTTTGGAAACGGACTTTTTAGGCGAGTTACTAAACAACATTCCACGTTGTAATATAGTTTCAAATTTAGCACTAAAGTCGATAATGTCCTTGTATTGAAATATGTAAATCATCTCCTTATTTTGCAATATATGCCTTGTCTTGAAATATCTGTGAAACTAGCAAAATTTTTAACCTTCCACAGTTGTCCTTAGTTACTACCACTTTAAGAGCTCAATTAGCGTTTTCGACACTTCGTTGGAAATGACTGCATCGGCTAGGATCAGCCTTGGGATAATCGTAATGTCGAGGCAAAATGTCAACAACAAGGAGCAATACGTCTTGGTAGTTTTTGAAGAAAACCGTACGCAACGCTCGAAATGACGTACCGCATAGCTGGGGCTATCATGCAATAACGTGTCGTCGATGTCAACGCGTGGATGATTTTTATTAGTCCACAGTTTACAGAAGGCTTAGTTATTTGTTCCGGCCATAATAATTAAGTGCCAAAACCCACGGATAGACAAGACTTTCTGTAAGAAGAAAAACGAGTCGCACTTAATGTTGTTTCTCTTTGAATCCGTGAGGGAAATCAGGAAACCAAATTTGGGTCATGCTGAAAACGAATTCACTGATCTACACCTGCACAGCCCAATAAATGAATACATCCCAGTTATGTTTAATTTTATTCTCAATAAGGTTTTATTTGGTTCACATGAACTTTGTATGCTTTCTTTCTACCAATGATTCCAACGATTGATGGAGAACATACTTTCTTAATACATGAGCAAACATAAGGTGTGCCCCCTAAAAATCCACTTCTGTTATTAGCGACTGGAAATCGCTTGTTTGGCGTACAAACCATCTACCAACATAAAAAGAACATAAAATTAGGCACCTCGCAGTCGTTTTCGGTCTTGCCTCCTCACCCCAGGTTTAAGAACCTGGTAGGGGTATGGAACAACGGTCCAAGATTCTGGTGTATAGATAAAAATTTAGTGGTCCAACAAAATAGTGGGGCAAGGATTTGGTGATCCAAGGACATAGCGGGAGTGGGTAACGTGTATATGACCCACCAACTGGGTCGTAAACATAAGAAGATGGGGAAGCCATAAGACCGAAAACGACTGCGACATAGCGTGGACGTGGAGGCAAAACCGAACAATGTCACGTACTTCAGCAGGGTCGACTGTCATCGACACATGATATTAATAATCTAATAGATCTCTCCATGGTGGAACAATTCCTAGAATTCGGTGTTAGAAATCCAGAATTTGGATACACACTACAACGGTTATTAGCATGGAAGGCAGTACACATAAAATACTATAATAAATACTTCCATAACATGTAAAAAATATCTCAAATTTTTTTACTGAAATCACTGATTTCGTTGTTTAAACACTTGCGTATGGTTAGATAGACTGCTTTTTTAATCTGTAAATATAGTAGTATTCGTAAAGCACGCGACGTCTGTCATATAAATTATAAAAAGAACAGTTATTTAAGTTGAAGCCTGACATAATAACGTGAATTTTTTAATGCATAATTCACCATATATATCACTGCAGCCGGTGTTGTACCTTGTGATTTTTTAAACATTTTTAAAACACATAATGTCTCGATAAAGTATAGTTTTTCGGTAGTTTGAAACAGACCTAGCATATAACACATTTACTCCTATATGTTTACTCCTACTGTTTTACTGTGCATACACACACTAGAAACGTCAAACAACGAAGGAAACAATGTGTATAATTATGAATAAATGATGCAACAATTAGCAATTAGCAATTAGATGGGATGAAAGAATCAAGTCCAGCATACATGCGCAAATGATGGTGTAGGAAAGGGTTACCCTTAGGGTCCTAAACTTTCCCTCCCCTCCCCGACAATTCACCAAACGGACCCAAAGACGGGCACAAGCCACGAACCTTTAAACGCCTTTCGCGCCGCCGACGCCCCATCCCCCAGACTCGGCTAGCCCTCTTCTCGCCGAGGACCCGGCTAACCCCGACCTCAAACCTGGCTACCCGTTTCTATTCCCAAAGGCCCGTCCACCCCACCGCTCCGGGACATCGGTGCTTGAGCATTGAGCATGTGCGACCTACAGATTATTTTTTAATATATCTACGGATCTACAGATATATTTTACGTCGATTAAACTTGCAATACAGCTTATAGTTAAAATCATGAGTTGAAATGCCTGACCTCATTATGTAGGTTATGCAACAAGTCGGTTACAGCATAGCAGGTCCTTCGTTCAAAATATTGTAAGCACAGATGCACCGTTCCAGCTGAATCCCTCGAAACGGACTCGCAAATTCGGGATAAATTGCTAACCAAAAAATGAGGAAGGCCCAAATAAAGGTCGTATGTAAATTTTTAGATAATCAGTACGATTCCTGCGTTTTTCGTTGCGGAGCAAAAAATCTCATAGCCGAAGTTTCTCTTTGGAGGGCGAGGGCGGTGGTCGACGATAAGTGTCGCTGTAGGCCAAATAGCTCCGAACCCTTCTGCTTCATTTACTCGCTCAAAATAGTGCTAACTCGTCAGAATCGTGCGTACAAATTTTTCAACGCACTTTAGTTATGCTATCACAGTTATATGCAAATTCATTTTATCACATCTGAAGGAACTGATTTTATACAAAGGAATGTTTTAGCAAAAAAATATGGTTTAGTGTTCCAGCGTCAGATCCGTTCGGTACCCTATTGTAATTGGAATAATGAACATCATTGGTCGGGCTTTAAGTTATATCTGTCACTGGAACTGTGTAATGCAATGTTAAGGCGTGTTCAAACGCTCAAAATTTTTGCTCAAACTTTGGTCAAACTTTGAGCTCAAATTTTGATCAAATTATGATCAAAACATGAAAGCATATTTTTTGCAAGTTTGAACGTGTAAACACAGTTCAAACTTTTCATGAATATTCTTGTAGCCAATCATGGACGAGATGTATTTCCAGAAAAAGTTTGAGCTCAAATATTGATCTCAAATTCTGAAATATCGCAATTTTCATTTAAAAATCACAGTGAAATTTTGATCAAAATTTGATCAAATTTTAAGCTCAAATTTTGATCAAAATTTGAACAATTTTTGAACTCAAATTTTATCAAAATTTTGATCAAAATTTGAAAGCATCTTTTTTTGCATTTTTGGTAAGTTTGAACGTGTGAACACTGTTCAAACTTTTCAAGAATACTCCGGTAACCAATCATGAACAAGAGGTACTACCTGAAAAAGCATGAGTTCATATTTTGATCGCAAATTTTGAAATATCGCCATTTTACTTTCAAAATCACCGTCAAATTTAGATCAAAATTTTGAGCAAATAGTTTGAGCTTGTGAACACGCCTTCAAGTTGTAACACACAGTCAGATAAAAACATTAATGTGCGATAACATATGTTTGGGCCTAGTATTCGGATAATGCAGCTACCATTCTCTATATTCAGCACAGCGATATCCACTGACCAAGGCAGATTAAGTCAGTACAAAATGGCTCAGGGTGTTCTAAACACAGGGATGTTTTAGCTGCGCAAAAGTACATTTGAAGCATCTTAGTGAAACACCGTAATTATGGCTTTGTTTGTTTAGCATTACCAGAAGCTAAATAATACACCGTTGTTTTTAGTGGTTTACGAACAGTTTGATTTGCGTTAAAGGAATGTAAAGTTTGTGAATTGGCATAACTAGTATATGTTGTACTGGCGGCAATGCTATTAAAGGCAGCTGTACCCGACAAGTTTTCGCCTGAAATAGCAGCAGAAGAATCCATTGTATCCGATTTTTTGCCACTATTAAATGTACTATCACTAGAAAATGTCACTACACCATTTTGGTTCAAAGTTTTAGGCATAAATAGCATCTGCGACTTCTGTTGTGATGTTCTTAGTGACTCTAGAGGTTGATTGCTTAAGGAAAATTCAGCAGTATCCTTGAGCAATTTTATAGCTTCTTCTAATTTAAGGGCTCGCCTCACACCGACAGATGGATCCAGATCAAGAAATTGTGCAGAACTTTTTGAATTTGCTTGTCGGCGGTGAACGTCATACATTCCAATTTTTTGATTTTCCCAAATTTTGTTGTCCAATGCGACGTTTGGCAATCCTTGTTCGTTATTATTATTCGCACGATGGTCTTTAGGTAAATATCCTAGTAAAAGGGGATTCGGAGGGACACCAGAAAACGAATCGCTGGAATGTGCTGCAAATCCATCGTTTTCGTCCGGACTTGTAGTATTGAACGAGCTAAGCGTCACACTTTGCAACGAATCGTGCGTGCTTGGCGTTTCAATGGTAAACGTAGCATTATGACAACTGAGACTGTTATTAAGTGAATTTGGTTGATGTTGAAGATATTCATTTTCTTCGCTTACTGATGCCGACGAAATAGTCTGGCATATCTCATTCTGCTCTGATTGATGGCCCGCACCTGTGAGCAATACAATATTATTGCTGTTATCAACGTTTTCCTCTTCATCCTGTATCCTCCTTAACGAATTGGAACGGCTATGTGCTTGCTGGGGTTGCTTATAGAGCCTCGTTTCATTTCGGTTTCCGATCATAGTACAGTCTTTGGAATCGATACATCTGCTTGTATGTAAAAACAATGAACTCCGGTTCCGTGAAATATCTGACGACCGATGACGCTTTCTAAATGATGCCATGTCACCAAACAATTTTGTCGATAGTGACGGAGACGCAGAGATTCCGTGTGTTATAACTGATGCCATACTGTGACTGTTTATCAAATATTGCTTCTTTTCGCTTGGTCCAAATTCCGTTCTAAACACATTGGTTTGTTTATTATGAAATATTGGTTGTTTAACAATTGGTCCTCCAATTGATACTTCGCCAGTGGCATCAGCGCAGCTACTATCACCGTTTTCAACGCTTGTACAGGACGACGGATTTTCTTCAGTAGTGGTCTTAGTTGAAGTAATGCTGTCGGTTCTGCGGTTTGCCACTTGCTCAGGGCTCATCTCGGGATACGCGTGAGCTAAGTTATCTTTGAAAATAGTTACATTAGTCTCACTGCACCTGGAGCCACGCTCATTTGATGACTGTGACTTAACCAGCTCAGTGTTATCTTGCAAAGCTGAACAATAGTTATTCGACAACATTTTGTCATTATTAGCAACTGACTTTGTTTCATTACATTCAAAATTAGAAATTTTGTCCCTACTAATGTGATCCTCAAATCGTTTTCGTCCAAACATGTCGCTTTTGTTAGCTTCGTGTCTTTGATTGGAATATTTGCTGTTTGCCATTAACGTTTTATGTGAACCGTGTTTGGTACCGTTTGTGTCATTTTGGGTTGTGATATTATTATTAAGTTCGGTGCTCGATTTTTTGGCATATTCAATTGTTGCACCAACTACCTGATCTCCTTTTCCGGTTGTTGTGCTACCGTGTCCGGAAACAATATTTTTAGTCTTACAAACAGAGCGCCTACCTGACAGTTTGTCACCGCTTCTCAGTATTGAAGACCGTGGCACCGGAACAGGGTGAGATCTGCCATCTGCACTTTTGAAATTTTGTTGTCCTGACCACGCAGAGCTGTTATCAATGCTATAAACTTGAATTGTAGTATTTTTCTGACAACTTCTTGATGCGTTATGATTGAGCTCACTGCTTGATGTCATTGACGTGCCATTTCCAAACAGATGGCCTTTGTTAAATTTCGTTGTTGGCTCCGGATGTTTCAAATTTTGCTGGATACGATTTTTATTATGGTTTGGTACTTTATTTTTTCCTAATTCAGGAACATGTGTTATTCCCTGTAGAATTAAAGGCTCTTTAAAGTATTCAGCAGGGATTTTATTAGTTAAATTATGTTTTATCGTACTCATAAGAACAGATGAAGCTGTTGTAGATGTTCCCGTGCCAAGTCTGTAACGGGCTGGTGATGAAATAGTTCGCGCATAATATATGGCGTCCGCTATTATTTGTTTAATCGTATTGTTACTTGTCAAATATTGCTTTATTGCAAGCGGTGTTGCTGTAGCAGTATTTATGAGCAAAAATTCAGTCGAATCACTTGAATTAAGTTCAGAGACTTTAGTGATTCGGGTTCCAGAAAGTGCGAATAAAGCCCAGTTGTCTGAAGTAGTATCGGCTGTCTGTAAATTTTTAACCACAGCGCTTGAATTAACAACTAAGCCGCTGTCTCGATCTTTCGGACATGCACTGGCTACCTTCTGTTTACTAAATTCAGTACTGTGTTTCAACGACTTCGTATCGTCAGCCGATGAATTTAAATTAGTTTGACTGCTTGAGGTTATACTACTGTAATTGCTCAGGCCGAGCAATATCTTAATCTCGCTAATGATCATACGCATATTTTTGCTGCTTCCACGAGAAATCATATACGTACAATTGCGGGTCACTGGTTCACCCGTTTTCTTGACTCGAAGTAAGATTACTGTGATAATTTTTGGCAATGTACCGCTATGAACCGACTGTGTTCGTCTTAATTGATGACTTCCACGGTTTCGTGCACTTCTGTAACCAGGTCGATCGTTGTGCGCCAGTTGGTGGTGCAGTTGTTTATTCGGCGGTGACATACGCAGAATACTGTTAGCAGCGGTACACGAGCCCTGAGGATGTCTGGTTGATGAAGAAGGACCCGAACTTCCAACCATAATAGCTATATACGCCACCCAAGTGAGCACGCTTATATCGTGTGTCAAAAATTTAATACACTAAAATATTGGAATAGAAAAGGAGGTCATGCATATCATTTTGAACATATTATGTGAAAGTTTGTGCATCCTGACGTAAAATGACACTACGATCATCAAATGTAGATACTACAGTAATTTTGGAGCTACGCTACTCCGATCCGGTTAAAATTCTAGTAACAACAAGAAAATTTTTTTCAACGTTTCAGTTAAGTGTTTAATTTCCCGAAATTTTTTATCGGTGAAATTTTTTGTTGGAATTTTATATTAAACAATGAAAACTATATTGACAAGTTGACTCGTATGATGTCAAAAAGCGAAGTCATTGAGGAAATCAAGTCCAATATGGCATTCTATATTTATATGGAAACGGCTGCTACTGCTTCTATAACGACCCAGTTAAAATTGAAGTTAGCAGTTTTACAACAATTTAAATATTATAAACACAATTAACTCATAAAAAATGTCGTCTATTGCCTGCGACATCATTTGTAGACTCATTGTCTCGTTTCGAAAAGGTCTTGAGAACAGAAACAACTGAACGTTTAGTGCCGTGCGATTTTTTATATATGTATGAATTCCTTAGCTGCTTGCAGCAGAGTACTCTAAATCGAACCGCTCTAAATGCTATCCTACCTAATGAAAATTTAAAATTTGGGTGAACAATATTATACGTCGCTTTAGTCTGCAAAAGAAAAAGATGTGAGACACTTTTCTTAGAAACATTCCGGGCTTTAACCAAAATTGTTTATGACTGGTCCTACATAGACGGAATATTACTAAGTAATTTCCAGTAAGCTTTAGCATCGTGTCGTAATTATACGTTTATTCACAGCATTCCGCGTTGTTTTTACCACTCGACGGAATCAACCACCACTTGATCAGTGCGGAAAAACAAAATAGATGTGCATTACGCAAGAAAAATGCCAGAAAAATATGTCAGAAATGTAGAGTGAATTTGCACAAAAACTGTTATAACGCCTTTCATGAAATAAAGCTAGAGGTTTTTAGCAAAGAAAAGAAAGTAAATTTAATTACGCGTTTATACTATATTTGGATGTCCTTATACTTATTTTGATTGTATTTTTGCAATAAGCTTACCAATTTCTGATTGAAGAATTCCTGCCCCTTTCGGTCCCAAATTGGGAACACAATGTAGTTCGATATTGAATCAATTAAGGGCGTTTAAATGTTTAAAATGTCCTATTTTATGGTAAAACTAAACAAAATAAGGTTAATGGACACATATTTGAGCCAAAAAAATTTGGGAATTAATGGGTTAAAGCTAAATAGATATGACAAACTTAACATTTTTCTTTTGCTTTGAGTTACACTTTAGGAGAGGTAAGCAATTTCGCTTCTTTTGCTTGGCTTGCTTTACTTGCTGTTATTTCATATTATTCTAAAGGGGTTAACATTATTTACTGCTGGCTTGAATACAGACGTTAATTATATGGCCCAGGAATTCAAAGTAAAAATAGCTGTATCCATTTTTCGACAGAGCTGACAGAACATCGCGTAACTGCTAAGAGTGACCAAGAGCTAGTAACGTAAGTGTATGGCACCCCCATCTCTCTAGTGTTATCTAGTATTATATGCCGCGTGTATATATCTTTACCCCCTTATTTCCGGGACTTGGAGTGAAATGCGTAGCTTTCTAGTTTCTAGAGGAATGGAAGGTTGAACCGCTCCAGTTCTGTAGAAGATAAGTTGCAACGAACCCCAGTTTTTACGCGGTCGGCTAGATAAAGCCATGGTTTCAACAAACCGCCTCCGAAAAAATATTACTGTGTCAATGTGTTTTAACCTCACGTTGAATTAAACGGATAACGATACAAACGCCCGGGCTAACGTTAGGGTCGTAGGAAGTGTCGTCGTTTCCTATATGATTTTACGCTTGACATATTGCCTTTCTTTATGATAAGGAACCATGAATTTCGATTTTACAGTATGTGATTTTCATTACTTGATGCATATTTTGTGCCAGTACGTTAGGCCCGGTACCATACGGCAGCGACGTCTGTACCATACTGGACAAACATATATTACACTTCTGCATTGGAAATACTAACACAATGAATCGCGCTGACTTTTATCCATACTTACTCATAGGAGGTACGGTGGCCCCTAGGCGCAGTCGCACCATCCCTTCCCTATCACACAGAAGGTATGCCACACCCTCTCTCCTGGGCACCGAAGGCGAAATCCACTGGGACGTCGGACCTCGAGCATGTATGCTTCCTTTGTCGCTCGCTTAGACTGGGAATTCTTAAATAAGTGAGCTATATCGGAACTGTTCTTTGTGGGGTTTTGTTTTCAGAAACCCTCAAAACCGAGCAGACAGAAGCGTTAGCTACGGCTCCCACATAAGTAACGCACAACTGTTCAACCACAATTTCACTATGGTACAAATATATGAACTAGAACGGAGTTACAATCTAAGCCAATCAACACTGCTCTCACTGAGCTTCAAGAATATCTCTCTTATAATAGCTTTCCCGAAATTCAATAGTTCGCAAAAACGTGCTGTCACTTTCCGCACTTTTATGTAAAGCGTCAAAAACTTGTCTTCATTCTACAACTTGAGTGATATAACTAAAAGCTTAGTTACATGTAACTTTGTAAAAAAAATTTGTTCAATTTAAGAGGAGTATTGTGATTATTGACAGTTTTTTGTTATAAACCAAATCAGTTTAGTACAACAGATATCTTTCTATGAAGCTCTTAGCAACAAACATAGACGGTCGATATGCTCAAAACAATTAACTAATATCTGAAACCAAACTATTAGTTTGGCAGAACGATTGCTGTCCAATTCAGCGGCCTAATAGGTTAAGTATGTTTCGATTGAGAAAGGATTGTTTTTCATATTAACAGTCAACGAAGCAAACAAAGTTTCCAATTTCTAAAACTGTTTGCTATTTACTAAAATCGTCGCAATAGCAGTCATTTTTATTCAATATACTAGTTAATATCGATTTATATACACGGTAACACATAGTTAAACCCTGCCTGTTTTCTCTTTCTAAGATTAGATGTATTGCGTGAGTAAACTTAAGGTGACCCCGCCACCCATTCTATTCTGTCATTACCGGTATCGAATCGGAAACCCTTGTTACGGAAAGCAGGCTTAATTTCATTCGGTTTTTCGCTAATCGAAAATTGGCAAAATCAAATTCAAGTGCCAGAAATTAGACCTTGTTTCGAACAGAATTTTGCCGATTTCAATTTGCAGAAATTCTGTTCCCTAATGTATTTGTATCATTTAAATTTGGATTATACAGTGTTCGCGAACAATGCAAAAGTGACGTCACAATCAAATCGATAAATTTTCGTTCTCAAACATTTGGGTAATTTTACATCAATTTTCTCGAACACAAAACGGTTAGATTTCAATCGCGAGCGCTATGTTCGCGAACACTTTTACGCTGAACTTCAATTGACCAAAAAGCGTTCCGTAACAAATTTTATCCAAAAATACAAAACACGATGGTTGCCTGGGTCATTTAAAGTTTACTCGCGCATATTATAATGGTCACCATTAAAACCTCAAGAGAGTTTGTGCTGGCAAAAAGACCCATATGATCATTTTTATAGTCATATTCCGCTGATGGCTTTGTGGCACATTGGTTACAGCGCAAGTCTCACAATTATGACTGTGCGCGCTCTCACGTGCGCATAATGACCAAGAGACTAAGGCCCTGTTGCTCCAGGGTACCCACCTGTAAAACGGGAACGAGTTTTCTCTTAAGATACAGAGCTTCCCTGTCGGAACTGGCATCCCTTCATGGCTTGTGCTTCGGCAACTCTGACTGCGATTGCCACGAAACAGGATATTAGCACCCGCACCCTAGGTGTAACTTAGGAGCCTTAATACCATAATAGTACCTTTAATAATTATCGGAACTGTCTCATGTGAAGACAGTGAAGACATGCCTTATCACATAATTATATCGTTTTGCTTCCTTATCGTCATATAAATTTTAGTAAAACACACAGCGCAATTTTTAGTTTTTTATGTAAACATCTGCTAACTGAATTTTTTTATAGAGGAGTTGGACTTTCGAAAGCGGGAAGCAACTAGTTTGTGTGCCAAGTAAGGCCCAGTAGGAATTGTGTTATTCTATGCAGACATCACCACAATACAATGTATTACCAGGTAGAGGCATGATAAAACGACTGACAAAACCCTTTTATCGGAAAAAAATTTGTAGTGTCCGCTTTTTAGACGCCCTCCCAGTACATATAGAGACTAATTATTCCAAACAATGCCTTTCACATGTTTTGCTTTAAACAAAAACAACAAAACCGCAGAGGTTAATGAGTTGTATTACAATATGATACAGATTACGAAACAAAGCAAACCACAAATCGGTGCAATAAATTTCCATGTGACAATAATTACACTGAACAACCTTCAAATTATTTGAATAATATTTCGGGCCAGAGCTACACTTGCCGAATAGGTTAAATGTTTAGCTAAGTGTATCATTACATAACTGCTTCCTACAGTATTGTCTCTGCTTTCGAATCGCAATAATAAAAGTGTGTGTACTACAAAACTATAATTTATTGAGAATAGAGTGAAAGTGATTATCAATTAAATTATTAAATTAGCGGCAACAGATAATGGAGGAAAAATAGCACATAACATTTACTGCCGGCAGAAAGCACAAATGTACATTTTGTAATATATATATGAACCAGATAGAAGATAAAGTTAAATTAGCAATAATGATTTTGAGATTATTTAATATTTGCATGTAATCAGCTATATATTTCATAACAAGATCATAAAACTGTTTTACGTTTTTCAGATTTTTGACATTGAGGTTCCAGAGGTTGTTTTTCCAGGCTTTGTAGCAAAAACGGGAATCATGCTGCAAAAAGTAAGTTTCGAGTGAAACTTATGGGAAAAGTTTTATTTTGTATCTCTTATGAAAAATCGTAACAGCATTTTGGTTGCTGTTTATAGCGATCCCAAGCTTCCAATCGCTTAACTGGAAGCTAGCAATTTTATACCTTGTCTGAAAATTGTTATCCTGTATAAGTTCAATTCTACCAGTTGTACTAACGATTTAAATTGTTTTGTTTGTCTAAACGTTTAAACAAAAATATGAAAAATGAATACACCTGACTTATGATTGAAACATGGGCTAACGTTGAACATTGAATACCTCTAATGCAAGTCTCAACTATGAAATTTTCAAGAATTTTACTGTTTTGGTTATAGCTCGTCTATGGTGAAAGTAGCCGTTTGGCTTCTTTAATCTTAAACACGTATCATTAAAGAAGAAAGCCTATAAACGCTCATTACAGGAAACTAAAATATGCTATAGCCATCTATCACAAATTATTTTTTTTACAAACGGCTCCCAGATTCTGTGAAACTTTAATAATGTTGACATTCACTTATTGCACGTGCATTATTCCTTATCTGTACTTTAAAAACGCAAGAAGAACTTGGCGTAATAGAATTGGATTCCCGGTTTCAATTTCCTTTCCATTTCCACGGAAATTTCCACAAAAAATTAAGTTCACTTTTGACAATTTGCGATAGATACAGCGTCATCTATAATGATTATCGGTGTAAAATTGCTCTTGTGCTCGTTGTTTCGCGGTGAATATTGGTCTACTACCTAGCATGTATATAACTTCTAGCCCATACAGTGATTGATTAGGATCCTGCTCGCTGTAGGGGCCGTGCTTATAGCCAGGGTCACACCTAACCGCGAGTTCCAACTTATATTGAACGCAAGACTGGCTTCAAATACTAGAAACATATTCCTAGCGTTCTGTGTATCGGTAACTGTTATAACTTATCTCTTTACCATGAATAGCCAAAGATACAGTTCAATCTTTAGACGGTTTTCGCTGCAAGGTGCAAATCAATCTCGTGTTATTTGTACGACTAAATACAATACACTCTTTGCCAGTTTATGCTATATCATCCAGGACCATTTATTGCCTGGCTAGCAATAAGCTAGCAGTTACGCGCTTGGCAGTGAACTACAATTCAACGCAGATCAATGTACTCAAGTTTTTTGCGTCATGCTTGACAACCAACACCAAATTCATGCTAATGGCCTAATAAGTTATTTTGTAACAGTGAATGCTACAAACGCGAACAAAATGTGGATAGTTTTAAGTATATTAAAGCAAAAATTATTTATATGTAGAAATTTCCACGAAAATTTAAATCATTTCTATTTCTATCTGTATAGACACTTCTATAAAAATTTTCGTTTCCATGTCATTCCTGCTTAGGGAGCTCTTTTCAGAAGCTTGAAATTGTCGCGGTGCACAGAATAACAACCCTCGCTCCGTTTCCACATTTAGGATGAGTAATTAGCAAATATATCTATTAGTCATGATGCAGTTTCAGATAAATCGAAAACAATATCACAGTGTAACAGCTGTGACTAGCTAAGTAATAACGTTAGTTGTGTGACCTATATCACAATATCTAGAGCATGCATAAGATAAATGCTGCTTCTTAGTTCCAAGCTTCAATAATTGTCAATAAACAACAACAATAGTTTAAAAAACTATTCACTGACAATCGAAATGAGACACCAGAACGAAACTTGTCAGCGTAATCTCATTTTGCAAAGCTAATTCAGCAGCCTCGGCTAAACTAACTCAGTTCCGCCTGATACATTAATAGGTAACCTACCCATTGAAGTACGCCTGGCATTGAAAGTGGTTATGTAGACAATGACATATATATATAACTATTATATAATAGGGCCTAAATCGAGCTGAGGGACACAACGGTATAACTTTAAAAAAGAAACGCTTAGCGCGTTGTTCCGGGAGGCGGCATCACACCAACTTAATCTCAGGCTTAGTATGACGTTCACATAAGGTCCTTAGCCAAGGCTCAGACCTATGCTTAATACGCCGAGGACAACGGCTTAACAAGCACATAGCTTACATCCTTCAGCTTGACGTTGGCCGCTAGTAGCGAACTACTACCATTGTAATACAATTGTAGCATTATGGCAGCAAAGCTTCGCACTTAGATACCGTTGTCAACAATCTGGGGCTTGTCTAATATTCAAGATGTCCCATTGTGAGTTTTCTCTGGCGATGACGGGCAATATTATAAATATAATTAGAGCATTTCATATTAAGCAAAACAACAAGACAATAGCTGCTAAATATTGCAGATTCCTAACTATTACTTGTGTCATATATACAGTGGAGTAAGCTTATAATAAACGCGTTGCATACTGAAAATGCTATCATGGGGAAATGTCCAAATTGTCTTGAGAGAAATAAATGTGGGTATAGTAAAAAATAAAACTGCCTAATATATATCATGAAATTCTAAATTCGTCTTTAAACAAATCCTTCGTAAACGACACGCTATAGAGAAGTTTATGTTCAACAATTGCGAGGGAAGATGCATATTAATTCCAGAAAATAGCAAAACTTAGAAAAGCTATACAGTAGGCTTGTAAAAAATTATATAGACATTTATGCTTTAAGTTATTTATATTTTAACAACAGTCACTTACATGCATCCGGTAGCAAACAGCCCTAATGAAATACTACCGAATAGACATAATTACAACACACAATTGACATTTAAATTCATACATGCTCAAGGTTCGAGTTCCCTGTGGAAGTAGGTACCGGTACCTCGGGAGAGGTGGGGTGGCTTTCGGTTTACCAGCCGTTGTAGGGTCAGCCCATCAGCGGGAAACGGATTGGCGCACATTGTCGGGGGAGGGGGATTAGGCGCGTTCGTGGGGTAACCCCTAACATTTTATGAGCATGTATGTTTGAGCTAGACACAATGCATTCTGAACAATTTTCCACGCCTTCATATATACAATCTTGGGTTTTTCTTGTCATACCAATAGCTGGCTGATTTCGACAGTTACGATGGAAATGTAATGTATATTTTTAAATAAAAAATATTATAAAAGAATATTTAAATATAAATATTAAATTTATATTAAATTTATTTATAAACATTAAAATTTATGTATTTGGATCCAAAATTACAAAAAATCACTCCTATACATATTTAATCATGGTTAAAAATCTTCTAAATCCAGAGAACCTGCAAGCCAGTGGTGAGTAATCAAATGTTAGGTTATTTGTTTCTTGCTATTACAATGAACATACCGAAGCGCTTTATGCTATGGGATTCGTACACTTGTATATGTGCGCAAGTCGATTGGTAATCAAAGCACATTTAAAAATGCAAAAGTCCAAAGCTATTTCAATAAAGGTTCAACTAATTCTAAACCGAGAGTTCCTGGAAATCAACAGTGAGTGAGAAAATCTAAGGTATTTTTGCGATGTCTGCTATAAACATGGAATATTATATAGTTCGGAGCGGATTGGTTGATTTAGAAACTTACGGAAAATGCAAAAAATATAAAATATTAAAATAAAATTTCAATTGTTATATGCTTTTGGAGAGGCGAGGCAGCATTGATTCCAAAAATACATAAAATTTAGCATTAGCGGTAAAATTGATCAACACGCTTGGCAATCGCTTAAACAAAGAAGATGAAAATTACAAAATTTATAATTTTTGTGTTATGAACAGACTGATCGACAAAAACACAATGTGTCTAAATGTCGCGTAATGAACACATAAGTTTCGTGTTACCTTAATTATTTTGGCCATGTTTAAGGCAGTTGTCTGATGCTCAGACTCTATCAACTTATTTGTGATTAAAATAAACTTTTATTCCCAATTTGACGCTGCCTCAATACAAATGATGGCCACAAAATTAGTATTTAGAAGAACTACCAATTTATAAGTGATCCATTCTGTACCTAAAGAGGGAATAAACTCTGTATTCGAAAAATTAAAAAAACTGGGTCCTGATAACATCTATAACTTAGGAAGGTGCGTGTGATTTAATGAGAGTCACAAATTAGCAATTTACTGGGTGATTACTGTGTTATACGATCAGAACTCAGAAAAATATTCGGTGAATCAAAATTTCAAAGACCCACGAATTTTCAAGATGCTGGTCGTTACACGGCGTCTAGAAAATATATGCAAATTTTTTTATATCTCTTCAGTTTTAAGGCGGACGATGTATCAAATCCCTACTGAATCTGCATAAGCAAAACGGACCGTGTAGCACACACATTAAATATTTTTTTGAAAGCTTCTATTTTAAAAAGCAATTTATTACATATGTAGCTATAAACTATATGTTCCTAGTTTCCATTTCATTGTTTTGTCCTGTTTAGATTTTATAGTTAAATTATTAAGATTTCACGGTATCTGAGAATTCACTGACTGAGGCGGTTCTGAATGACTGAGGCGGTATAATAATAGTTTCTTTATAAAACGACAAACTTTAGGGCGTTTGATTATCAGACAGCAGATCCTCGTTTGCTCTAGCCTTTTCCAGGTTTCGTACAGGTCGATGCGCTTCGTAAAACCGTTTTGCTTGTATCTTGTCAACCTGTGCCATTTCAAGCTCACTGGTTGTAGGCCCAACCTTAAGGCATAGGCCGCTACGATTTAGAATTATCGCCAACATAACAGAGCCCGCAAGAATAAATAGGGCAATAACTGTGATTATAATAGGCACAAAATCGAGCACTTCAACATCGTCAATTTCTATTCGAGTTGTTGAATTAAACGTTGGTGTGTATATGTCGATAAGTGATGTTGTCATTATCGGCTATCATTAACGACCGTAAGGTTTTTAAAGGGCTCAGTTGATTCTTGCTAAACGAATATTAACAAAATGTCCAAATGTAAAATTATTTTAAAACGCAATAAATATTAAGCATATGAAGCCTAATTGTAGGGTAAATCAAGTAATAAAAGTATGGGTTAACTTAATTTTGCGTTGCAATAATATCATTTCCTCTGTTTTACATGACCTTGTATATTCCAGTGCCTTCAAATTTAGCTTAATGCTTCGGTATAGACTAATAATAACAATAGGACAGAATAAAAATTTTCGCAATTCATTTAGTATTTTTAGTATAATTCATAAATTATGTATTATTTCTATGGTCTTAAATTACATTTCAGCAGACATGGAACTGGGTCACAAGGTTAAGGTGCGTGACCCATTACAGACCTGGTTTGGTTCAGAAGCCGAGAGCACCTCTCCTCTCCACTGTACTCAACATAGCAAGACAGCCTCTCTTCTCGTTATCTCAATCTCATCGTTGCCTTATTCTTTATCTGCTCTTCTACTCCGCTCAAATACAGTGGATACTTCAGTGCACTAAAGCCAAGCTCTTCGAAGACGACTATCCTAATTCGCAATAAGAATACGACCAGAAGGTTGGAAGGTTGGTAAAATTTCGTTTGACTACTTTGTGAAACACGTTCATGCCGTGAAGCCTGAGAACAGAATTTAAACCCTCGGACAGCAGATGTCTTAATTTTACAACGGTTTTATGTGCAAGTTCTTTCAAGTGCTTGCGATTCGCGCACAAGCGGATTCACATGGTGACAAAACTATTATCCAAATACAATTAATTGGCATACATTTAACTTTAACATCTACCTAATTTTGTCGAGGACTGTAGTGTCTGACTAAGATGTGCGAATGCAAAATTTTTTTGAGCTCACGGGTATCCATGAAAATTGGAGGTTGGTCCAGCTCCGCTACGCTCGTGCGCACAAGATCACAGAATACTTTCAGGCCCGCGAATCCCGCTAATTGTAAGCCTGTATAGGGGGCTTTGGAAGCTTATCATCATTGACTTTATCAGCCACATTAAGAATCGTTATAGTGAATTTTTTGCTGATGGAATTCTCGCCCAAGCTACACGACGAAGAACGTGACCCACTTTCATCACTCAGTCTTTACCGCCCAATCAGCCACTTTGAACTAAAGGTCTTAATCGAAATTGATGGATATTGTTAAATTAGTCCGGGCTCCAATTCAATGAATCGCTGAGTTTTCGGGCGCGTACACAGCCTTTTAAATGCTTCCCACTAAAGGAAACTATCAGCAAAGAAAACAGCTACTAATTTCGATGCCAGCGGGCACTGCCTAATAATTGGAACCACAAAGTGGCCAGTTAAGATAACCTCCCAGTATACAAATACAACAGCGAGCGCATAAAAATCAACCTAATTTTCAGGACATGTCTTGCTATCCGGTTAAATTTGTTCGTGAAACACGCTATTGCCACACACATTTGCTAGGCATAGGCGAACAGTGTTTCTCCATTATAGAAATCACTAATGTATATTCTGTTAAAATACAAAGCCGAAGTTTCGGTATTTGTTTTAGGATTACCAATTTTCGGTTAGCTAAAGCAGACAAAATCTATATTTTTCCTGTAACAATGTTTTTGAACATAACATGGGCTATTATTACAAAATAGGATACTTACAGGGTCACCTTAAGTTAGCTTGCGCCTCAGGCATTTGAGCATATGGCTTATGAATGAAGCATAGAACTATAGCATAAATGCCAGTACGTATTTCAAGCTTCTAAATTGGAATGGAAGTTGTTTGAAAGAAAATAAGATACTTATAACTAAACCTTGCTCCGATAACAAGGATATCAACAAACTGATACATCCCACCTGCCGGAAATTTATAGTTAAATCTATATCTGAGTTTGAAACCAAATTATAATCTATGACTATT
Source organism: Trileptium ribeirensis (assembly GCA_030248225.1). Taxonomy (NCBI): domain Eukaryota; kingdom Metazoa; phylum Nematoda; class Enoplea; order Enoplida; family Thoracostomopsidae; genus Trileptium; species Trileptium ribeirensis. Next base: position 19,215 of record JASANE010027663.1, read on the forward strand.
TCTTACCAAACGCAATATAAGAACGCTTGAATTTTGAGCGAAAATATATTAGCACTAGTTGCGAAATTTTTTATAGCAAAATACCTTAATTATAATTCGAAAAACATTCTGTAGAGCATAGTTTTTTCTCTTCGGTCTATCATGCAAATTTAACACATTTGAGCCTTAATTAATGTGTGTGTTATGCAATGTTTAACAAACGTAAGCCAACGCCAAGAGTCGAACTTCCAGCACATTGGTGCATATAAGAACCTATATTAATCAGATGTAGTTCATATTTACGCGTTTTCCGACTCCACTTTTGTTAAATTTTGTTGAATATGTGCTATTCCTTTTTGAGGCAGAACGTTACGGTGTAGATATCCAGAGGAGCTAATGAAAATATAATAACATTTTTGGCGCTTGGATTTTTGGATTAATTTTGGTGATTTAACTAAAACAGTTTTATTTAGAAATAAACCAAACTTTCATATTTCAATAGCAATACGTAACTGAACGAAGAGCAACGACATA
>JASANE010027666.1:0-35101 GCA_030248225.1 Trileptium ribeirensis
TAACAAATTTTGAGTTAAATTGAATTTGCTAAAATGTATTCCAGGTTTATTTTTTCGCCGCTAATATGCACACATGTTCTCATTTTGGATTGTGGCATTAAATGCTATATTGAACAATAATAGCTGAAGGCCTCATTCCTGGTTGATCTAACGCTTCTACAGTGGCATAATTGATGGAGCAAAATAAAAATACAAAATTTTATAGTAGACGACTGTTATCCAATAGCCTTGTTTTTTCATTGTGTTGCTCATTATTATCACTTGGGCCAGTATAATCAAGTTTTTTTCTTCGAATAGATGAATATTCTGCTGAGCCGTGCCGCGATTCCTGCCGGTTGATTTTTGGAAGATTTCCATCGATCGCAGATGAACTTTTTGATTTACCGGTTTTTGGATCAAATTGTACCATCATTAGCGACGATGAAATGGGTCTTGTTTTTTGAAATGTTCCGACTCCTACCTTCTTCAGTGATTCTTTCCTTCTACTCGTATTACGAATCAACGCTGCGCTTATTTCGTAGCTTGACAAAGATGACGGTGGTGGAATTCTGTTTGGCGATGCCTTGTTGGACGATTGACCCAGTGACTCTACAGCTAGTGATAAACGACGTTCGTGTGGGGAAGGTGCCTGTGGTAGTTCTGACGAATCCGACGTTGTTTCAGAGTTTATTTCTGAACTTCTTCTTTGTTTTACTCCATTGTTGTATTGACTTTTTGTGGTTACGTTGCCGCCATAGCTTCTACTAAAAGTCGACCTGTTTGGATCAACGAGTCCCATGTTGCCTCCGTTTGCTGTGTAGTTTACCATAGGTCCCATTTGTTCGGCCATTAGTTTTGCGATTCTGTGATCACGGTCTCGCTTAATCTCAGATATTACACGTCGTTTTTCGTCTTCGTTATGTTTTTTCCACAAATATTGTATAAAAATCCGTTTCTTAAACGGATGGTTTACGTTGTTTTTCAGCTTTTCGCAAATTGGTGCCATAACAGAAATAATTCTGTGAAAATTTTTGCACGTTACCCAGTAGCTATAGTATCTCGACACTCTGTATACTTTTTCTAACGGAATTCTAGTCGTGAACGACAGATGAAGGGGCTTAGCCGGGGACTTCAGTAGTGTTCCTGTTGTATTCCCTATACATTTCTTTCCTGTAGATGTGGCGGAATGTTCCGACAAAGCAAGCGACGTTTCATGACTATCACTAGCCCCGCTCTCAGCGTCACTTTGACACTCGCCACCATCATTATCATCATCATTGCTTTCGTCAGTCTCAACACTTTGCCCTCGAATCAGGGGCTCCAACTCTTTAGCTGTTTCCGATGCGGCCGCTGTTGCTGCGTCGTGCTGCAATTTCAGATGGGTAGTGGATAGTTGCGCTCGGAACGGTTTACCTCGAATATAGAATACGCGAACGAGATAGAAGGTCTTCAAATCTTCAGAATAATAGTATTTGATCGGATGACCGGTTGGCTTCCAAAGACGTTCTTCATGGGACTCGACGAAAAAATCCGAATCACGGGCGTACGGTTCGCCATCGATAACGAAACAATAGTTGTCTCCGACAGCGCTTGGTGGATGAGAGCTTAGCAACTCCGACGGACAAGTTAACGCTTGTTCGAGAGCATTTTCAGCGTCTAGTGTATGCCGCGATACCGAATATACCGGTAAATCTTCATGAAATATCACCTCTGGTTCACCTTCACTGGGCTCGATTTCGACTATCCTAAAAATATTTTAAGTTTTCGATTGAAAATGATGTCAATTAATTTTATTTTTTTTGCAAAAGCAGAACTAAATGATTTATGCTTTTCCGCTGAAAGGGCGTCCGAGTCCCTCCCACCAACAGTTTCATGTCCGCCCATCCTGTCTACCCCAATAGAACAGTATAAGCAACGGTGTCGGAAGCACACAACCGTACGGTACAGGCAATTGTCTCTGGCAATAAAATAAGGCCCCCATATAGTAAATATACCATATGTAATAAATTAGCCATTTTTGCACCAGACATGGGGCCCCTTGAGCCATGAGCTCCCTATTCTGTTAGTGGGAGTGGTAGCCGCGGCACAGGCTTTTTATGTTGAAAAATACACGTAATGTAACGACAGCTTTTTAACGTTAATGAAATTATATATGCGATGTGTGTTACCTTGTTTGTCCAAGTCTAACCTTATGAAACAGAGCGGTAGCATGGCGTAGTTAAAAAAACTCGGGTCAAATGTTAAATAGTCATTTGCTGAACCCAAATGCAATAATTATTTATAGTATATAAAACATCGCATCTTACTTTCAATGACGACCACCAGCCGAATTAGAACATTTCACCTGGTGTGCGAAGCGACAAACCACTGGCTTGTTCAATATACACGAAACAACCTGGCTTTGTACAAATAGACTAATAGTCTAATTCAACTATCGTCGGCAAATGCATGGTATCGCTAATGGCTATACTGCATCAAATTCTTGCGGTCGAACTGGACTGTGAGCGTAAGATTTAGCTAATTTTACTGATTACTAAACTTGTTGTATGGTACTTAATTTATGCTCAACTTCAACCAATAGTCTAACCCTATTCTCGTAGGCAAATACATATACGCCGATTTGAATTTTGTTTTTCTTAGAAGCGAGGTGCCATAACAGTTTCTGTTGTTGGCGATTTATACCTCAAAGGAAAATTGTTTCTTTCTAAAAGTTCTGATTTACGGACCACTTGGTTTGTTTGACGTAAACCATTGAAAAACAGGAAAACGCCAAAATCAGAGTGGGCATTTACTTAGGCTCCATTGCGTTGGCTGCTATAACCCAAGTCTCCAACTATACAGCCATTGGTAGATGAAATTGTTTTACATGTTTAACATTACCGGGTTTGTTACCCTTAAAACCTAAACTACGAAAAAACTTCACGTGTCAAACCGAGTAGCAAAATTTAGCGGTAATTCCAAATGGCAGAAAGGATTCGAATGACCATTCGGCGACAACGCTAAAGATTAGATCCGTAACAGTTATACCTATCAATTATTAGTCTGAATATATCAAGCTCAAGCAGATAACGGGTTAGTCAAGTCACATTAATATCATACGTGCACGCGGTCTGAGATCTCAGGGGGATAATGGGTGCTTCCGGGCGAGAGGACGGTTTCGGCCTTCTCAGGTTGGGTGGGCTGCTCGGTGGGGAAGGTCGCTCGGGAGATCAATTTCGGACTAAAATGTTTTCTAATTTTTGACAATTCTCCCGATTTTTGCGGTATTTCCCCCGATTTTTTGACAATTTTCACTCGGTTTGTTCCCGTTTCCCAATTATTGTCTATGTTTCCTCGATTTTTGCCAATTTGTACCAAAAATTTTCGCGCGGCTTCACGAGGTTAGTAACCTCACGGGTGCGGTGCAAGCCTCAGTGGGTGATAATGCCACTATGAGCATATGATTATGCACCATTTACGATAACATGCGTGCGTTAGGGCCAAATTATGTCACGCGTCCAACTCAACTAGTTCGGGTGAACTATAGATTGGCTGGACTACTATGGTACATTTTTATAGCTTAGCTAGTCTTAATGTCACAAACAGGGAGCTTAGCTGTGCTCTGCATGACTGACAAAAGCACAATCCGGCTAGACACTCGATGACAAATGCATAGCCTAGCTGGGCTAATCAAAATTTTAATAGTCGAGCTGGACAGTATGCGTGACATAGTAGCTACCCCATTTGAACGCGTGACATAATTAGGACCATGCGCACGCATCTTATTGTAAATGATGCATCACTACAATGTTGCAAACATGATGAATATATAACCTCAAAAGAATCAGTGTAAAAATCACTAGTGATATCTTACAATAGTGCAAACGCTCAAACAATTAGTTTATACAGGCTTACATTACTTTTTTCATATCCCAGCTATTTGCTGAAATTTTAGTTTACAATTCACACCTGAGCAGAATGCAGATGCCTATGAAAGGCAAAAATGCAATGTACGTATCGAAAACATATGATAGTTAACACATTGCAGTAATGTAGTCGATAACAAGTAATGTTGGGCACCGGCCGGCCTGTGTACTGATCGGCGGTTTCACGCGGCCGGAGGCCGAGCACAAAATTTCACGGCCGGTCGGCCAACAAAAAAACCGGCCTAACCTAACCTTTACTCTAAGCCTTAGTCGTGAGCCGATTACGCTAATTTTGCTACCATTCGACTCATTTAGTCAATATAGTTCCAATGGAAAATATGTTTGAATAACATACACATAAGTTTACACTTTTGGAAATAATCTGTGTTTATTGGTGCACTGCCACACATACTGATAAAACTGACTTGATGATTAGGAATGTAGTTACACTCGGGCTCTTGTATTTGCACCAATTATATACAATATTGAAGTATAGCATATAGTGTATAGAAATCGGGAAATATATTGGGATACTTTTTGACGCGACCGGTGGAGTCCGCCTATCAAACGAAAACGCCTCGAGTGTTACCACATTTAGGCAACAGCAAACGCAAATGTGAAGAGTAATATCTGATTTACACTTATTCCATAAGAATTAGAGGCCGAAAGGTGACTATGGCACGATTTAATCGTCGAAAGAAGTCACGTATAAGTCCCTGCTTGGTGAATCTTTTGCGATTAGCTCCGGAGCTTACCGATAAGCAGCAACGTCACACTCATATCTCGAAATCAATAGGAAGTCGGACACAACCCCAGGCAAACATTTTCGTACGGTCTACAAAAGTAGCGTACCAGTTACCGCGAATTAAACGACACATAGTCTGTAGCTAATGCAGGTTATAGTCAGTGTGCTGTGTGTAGTTTTCGAAAATTTCGATATTTGTCGAAGAGTTTAACACCCATCAATAAATTTACAAAGAAGATACGGTGTGCTTGACACCGTCGAAAAGTGGCAATATCCCTAGCTATCTGCCCTTGGAAAAAATTTATAAAAAAACACGGGGTGTTTAGGACGCCCTATTGTCGACAGTGGGCCTGATACTGTGTGGGTACATATGTTCCAAAGGTCGGGGGCATTATATCGTACATACCGCATAAAATGTAAGCTGTATTTCGAGGCTGCTTGGCATAGAGTATGCATTTGTTGTTAACTGTAATAAGAACTACAACGTAAAGAGTATTGCGGCTGTACACATAAATGTGTTGTAGCGAAATGCAATTTCGTGCACAATCAGCACGCAAAACTTATATTTTTAAAAAATGTCAATTTAAAAATTTGCAAAATTAATCTTGGAAAGGTTCGCCGGTCATACAGTTGAATACCAGCCTTAAAAGTCGCAGACCGATTCGCCGGCCGGCCGCTTTAACTTCCGGCCTTACCGGGTTGCGGGCATAAATTTTTGCAGGCGGCCGGGACCCGTCCTTCTAACGGTAAATTCTGCCGGTCCCCAACCCTAATAACAAGTGTTCAGACCGCTGAATTTGAAAAGTTTTATAGACGCTAATGCTGCAATAAATTTTACACCTAAACGCTTTCTCATTTTTGGACAATCGAGCAGACAGACACCGTTTGGGAATAAAACTTCAACCCTTCTTCAAATACATTGTTCGAAATATTTAACATTAATTTAGTTCTTGCTAATTTGACAGTCACTTAATGCCGGTGCTTCGTTACGCAATTCGATAATATCGTCATACATGCTCGAGGTCCAATGTCCCAGGGTGTCAGTCGGTCGACGGGAGGGGAGCGGGGGCTTCGGCGGCACCCCATGGGTTCATGCACCTGTTTGGGTAACCCTTGTACCCCTGTATGCATGTATAACGCTGGTTTATAGCTAGTAGGTGGTTTGTTCATAAAATTTCATGTATAAAGTGAATAAAACCATATAATAAAAGCATTATAACAAATTTTGTCTATTTCTCGAATGAAATATTGAGTAGTATGTAACCTACTCCAATTCAAAGCAGATTTAAAACCACATTTTTGCTAGAAAATTAAATCGAGCTAACCTCATTTGGAAATAGACTAATAAAAAACGTCTCTCAAAGCAAACTGATTTGAATTGACTAGTTTTAATTCGGAAAAACTAAAGTGCGATCGGATTCCACACCACAAATTAAAATAACGTTTAAATAATATTAGTTTGCACGTCATGATGTAGTTATCACAACTGCGCACATAAAATAATATGTCAGATAATGCAACACCCTGCGACCATGAGGTTTTTCTTAAGAATAGCAAAAATTAAATCTCATTTAACTGATTTTTGCGTTTTCAATATATAGCCTTGAATCTAGTCACATTTTCGGTTGTAAAACTAAAATATGCATCTCAGTTATCTGACTTTTGCGTTTTCATTATATAGCCTCGAGCCCAGTGACATTTTCTAAAATAATTTAGTAAAATTATTTTTGGTTTTCAATATATACCCTAAGCATCACATTTTGTTGTAAAAAAGAAAAAAGATTTAGTAACGATTTTTAACTCTCACACATAGCCTCGAGCCCAATCACATTTTTGGTTGTAAAACTAATATATGGATCTTATTTAACTGATTTTGGCGTTTTGAATATATAGCGAGAGGGGTGCAAAACACAAATATGGATCTCAGCTATGTATCATTTACGATAAGATGCGTGCTCGTGGTCCGAATGATTAACGCGTTCAAATGGGCTAGCTACTATCTCAGGCAGATAGTCAAACTCCACTCTCAAAATTTTGAATAGCCGATCTATTCTACGCATTTGTCACCGATAGTCGAGCCGGACTATGCTTTTGTCACGAAGCGTTAAGCTGAGCGCCTGTAACTTACAAGCCAGAGGCCTTTCATTCCGCGAAATAATGAAAAGTATTTTTTCCGTTCCAAAAAAAACCACGACCCGATTCTTTCCCAAAAAAAAATGCTCCTCTTTGTGTAAACACACACACAAAAAACGAAAATACCAACCCCCTTGGATTATAACAGAGCGCAGAAAAAAAAAGTAATTAAACCCACCCGCTCCCAAACACGACCGAAAATACACATACACATACGCACTTGATTTGATAAAAAGCGTTCCCCCTCCCAGAACTTAATATGTTTTGTTTTAACCAATACGATATTTTAATTATACTTGGAGACCAATTACTGTACCAGTGTTCTGTATCACCTTGAGTCAAATAGGATGAATTTGAGACTGTTGTTATAAACCAAGATTGTAGCTTCTGCATTTGAAAACATTCAAAATGACAGCCAATGGAATGACCACCAACCCTTAAGATTAAAATCCAAAAGATGACAAAAAACGAGAACGCCACAACGATACGGCAGCACAAAAATAGGCAAAATGCTCCACACCAGCAGCAAATTAATGGTATGCTCATAATATCTTACGTGACAATGTTCCTTGAAATTTGAAATATTTCACTGAATTCAGGCATTTCAAATTAAAATTATAGTTATAAAACGTTGAAAACCGTGTTCAACTGGGAAACATATTGCCGACATTTATTTTAAGCTATTAAGACCTTTTTGCAATAGTTGTTCAATATATCCGCTTGGTCGCTTGATGTTTCGGGTTGACGTCTCATTTGCAGGGTTACGGTTGCAAGATATCATATTTATTAATAACGTTAATACGTTAAAAAAATAATTTTTCTTAAAACGTAGTTTTTTTTAAATAGCAGTAGTAGGAATCTCTTTATGTAAATAGCTGAAGTTATCTTGTAATTCATGTTGTAGATCTTTGTTGCAGCTTCTTATAACATATTTAAAATTATATCCTATACACTTATAAGGTAAAATCAAGCGTAAGCTGATGGGTCATATAAACATTAAGGCATGGGCAAATACAAACACTGAAACAATATACTAGTATCTAAAACAAAAATGAAAGCTTCACGGAAGGGTTTCAAAAATTGGTACAACAAAAGGCAGCAAAATTCTAATAAACGAAATTTAACAGTAAACAATGCAGTGGTATAGAAGTTTCTGTTAAACGAGTCTAGATCTCTAACAAACAAAAATTGCCCAAAAATCTTCCCTATACTACCGAGTCAAGGACCTTGAAACTCCATAGGTAGTACAAGTCAACAAGGAATTGAATCATTTATTGTACGCTTTTGAAACTAATATTTCCAAGCGTTCATCGACGTTAGCTTATCTTATATGGGTGTTAATTTTTCCTCGATTTGTCAGTTTCCTTAAATTACGTGCCTTCAAAATGTGGCAGTGGTCAGAGTATGGGTCTATATGCCATGCGTTCTATGTTTGGTGCAGCATTGCGACAAAGCAAAATAATACAATTTAGGTGCAGCCCAACAAGAAGTTTTAAACGCAAAAACAATACAATTACAGGACAGTTTTAAACCTATATAGCATAGCTGCCGATACGTGTAGAAAGCTGCCCCCTCTTAGGGTCGTGCCCCCAAGCCAAATCTACCATTAAAAGCTTCGTATTCCCTCCATCAACTCCCTGCTTTACAACCTCACCATCCACTTTACTCCCTCGTCCCACGCTGAGGGCGCGCGGAAAATTTAAGTAACATTTCGCAAAAATGGGGTGAAAATTGACAAAAGTGATGCAAAATTGACCAAAAATAGGAAAAAGTTGGAAATGTTATAGCAAATTGGCAAAAAAGAAGAAATTTTTGCCAAAAATTGGGAAAATTTTTGAGTCTGAAAAATGTCAAAAATTTAGCCCTGGCATACCCGTTTCAGTCCTCCGCTTCCTCTGGCATACGTTATATGCCAACCTACGATGATTTCTTGCGTTTTTCCAACATTAATCGACAGTTCATGACAACACGAATAGTATTTAGAACTTGCTATTAGAAATTGGTTGAGTAGGAAATCATTCAAAATGTTTCACAGGTAAGGCATGTAGGCACTAGTGCTGCTACGATTTTATTGTCAGAATTTGTAATCGGGACCTGTATTAGAGATGAGAATACTATAAAGAATGTATTCGCTTCTGAGTGACAAAAATAGCAATTCTTGACTGATTAAAGGACCAATATTAATTGAATTTTTGACTGCCACACCACATCAAGAATGAATGATAAATTCTATTAATTTATGCTGTGATTGAGGATACAAATATCACAGTTTACAATGTGTAAAGCGAAATTTCCAATTACGGTTAGGCTTTTAGTGCACTAATATTCGAGAAAATACGTATTTTTTGTATCACATCCACAGCTTTATAGGAAAGAAGCATAACTTATATTATTTTACAACAAACAATAGTCTCTTAGTTGTGCCTTTTACACATTTTGGCTATGTCAATGCTAAATATGCGGCGACGACGATCCCTATTAATTTCCGCATTAGTTTCTGAATTATATTTTGTGGCGGTTAGCATGCTACTTTTACATAGCTAGGCTTCCTAGTGCGACGTTCAGTTCTTTGCCATGTTTTTTTCAAATAATTTACGCATTCACAATATTAACTGCAGTTGGAAATTTAGTCGACCGAGGCGCTTATATTAAGAAAACGTTAGACTTAATATGCCTATTTCATGTTTATAAAAACGACAAACAATTATATTTCTACTTTTATAAACATGTATTGTTAAAGTATCGCTGTATCGTTACAATTTACAATATATTTGTAGATAAAACAGAGAGGCTCACACATCGTATTCTTTAGAATACTTAGATATATAACCCCAAATAATAAGTGTGTTAGACACAAAATAACCAAGGATTTCCTATTGCTTATTTATATTTAATTAGAGGTAAATCAAAACATATTCGAGGAGTTTTGGCATAACTAAAGTGTCAACACTAAACAGATAATGTGCTCAGCATTTTCAGTCATATATGTCGTAGACGCATATACTGTATTTGCATAGAGCAACCATGTTTTAAACAAAACCAGTCTATTAAAAATATAATATAACAGACGTTAAATTTACTAACATGCAAACTCTTGGAAAGAATTCCGCGCAACGAGGAAGATAATGATGTTATATCAAGGATGCATGCAATAAATATAGGGTTTATACTGCAAAAACTATATTCTGTACTGATTAAATGATATGTCTTAATACCCGGGTACTAGTTTAGCGCAAATTCTTCAGTAATTTACACTAACACATTTTAAATCGTGTTATTTCATTTCGCCGTTGTTTATTGTGGGGCCTGTAGTGAATACTTGCTTTGATGTCGTCGAGTTTGCCGGTTGATCCGATTCACTTGTGCTCGTTCCAGACATGTTTGTGGAATGTTGGTCTCTGATTTCAGATATTGGCGATAAGATTCTATTAGGCGTGCCATTTTCGTTAACTGCGTGCTCGGAGGTACTTGATGCGTCTAAAGGTCCAGAAGATTTAGACGGTCGCTTGGAGCCGAAGCGCCAATATTTAGAAGCTTGAGGATTCCATTCGAGTGCAACGCGAACCTTGTCTTCCTCACGTGCATCTCGCCAAAGGTATTGTACAAAAATCCTGTTGGCAAATGACCATTCTGTTATGTGTTGGTTAGCATTCGCAAGATGTTTCGACATATTTTTTCTCTCACGTGGAGTAGCAACAGCCCCTTTCGGCTGTCCATTATCACCACCTACGGCTGGAGCAATTACAGTTACAATTCGATGGAACTGAGGACAAGTTCTCCAGAAACTATAGTACCGTGAAACCTTAAAGACGTTGGACAAAGGTACATCCGATCGAGCATCTCCCTGCAGCCGTGCCGAGATTGGACGACCTCTCATAAAAACTAAAGCTACTTTACGAAACGTTTTTAGGTCTTCGGAGTAGTAGTAACGAGTTGGTCGGCCAGTCGGTCGCCACCAGTCGCAAGCCTCAGCTAAAATAGAATTTACTTCAACTTTATCGCCGTCGATAACAAAGCAGAAATTTTCCGTTACCAACGAAGGTGTTGCTGTCGCAACGCAGGGCGCGGGGCACGACACTGCCGATTGTATTGCACTTTCGGAGTCCACAGCATCGGTTACAACACTATACACCGGCATGTTCTGAAAGTACTGCGTTGGAAGCTTTTGCAGAGGAGGGACTTTTTCCGAGTCGCTCTTGTCATTTGTCAGTTCTACTGCGTCTACGCGAGTTTCCTGACGTTGACAAATCGTAGCTTTACTGGTCATGGCATTGGTAATTGGTGCTTCGGCACAGCTGGTCGACGGAAAACTAGGATTGAGTTCAAATTGTTGATTGCCTTCTTCATAGGCGAAGCATATTTCATCTGCGAGCGAATTTTCTCTACTGACATCGGGATTCGACGATTGAAGATCTATTGTTTCGGCATCGTCAAAAACAAGAATTGAATCCGATGGCGTCGAAACTGTAGTCAAGCTGTTACGATGAGTTGCGTAATTGAAACTGTTTTCATTAATCAAATTTACATCGTTTATTGCTTCAGAATAGCGGTTTTCTTCCAGTGGACTAAAACATAGAAACGTTAAAATAAAAGCAAAATTAAAGTCAAAACAACTTGGAGAGTATCATTGTACTAGCACACATCTAAACACAGTCCGGTATAGTAACGTAAACAATAGGAATAACTACGACTACTATAGCTATCGTATATTAATGTAAACAAGTGTCACCTCCCCAAGGACTCAGCATACCAAATCCTTACACCACCGCACGTGCCTGAAACGAACATCTTAAGGAAATTGAGAAAATTGACAAAAATTGGCACACCTTAGGAAAATTTGATGAAAAGTTTAGCAAAAAATGAAAAAATAAGGGAAATTGGTAAAAATTAGGAATTCCAAAAAGTTTATTTTTGGATTTGCAATTTAAAACATTTATCCTCCTCCTGTCTTACGCCCTCGCACCTCCCCGAGGACGACCTTCGCTACAACATCTACTCAACCAGCCTCCACATCCCCACTGAGCCGACGCACGTTGGACGCCTAAGACTTGAGGCAAGTATTAGCACTGTTCAATATTCTGCTAAACGTCAAAATGGGGTGTTTTGTTGTCTGTGCATTAGACTCCGCTGCTAGCAATCATTATTGTAATATGTTGGTCCAAGTTTTTCAGCTATGATTATAAACAGTGAGATTGTTTGTCCAAATTGGTACATTCATTACCACGTTAACAGAAAAAACAACACAAAATAACATAAATATAAATTTTTTACCTTTTATTCCGTCTAGTAAACAACATTAGGCGAGCTACTGGTGCCATTATTTTGTCAAGGGCATCATTTACCTTAAGATATGTGCATCTAGAGCCGCGTTCTGTCACATAGTCAATGTGATCGCGACGTTTTGACATGTACCTTATGTTAATAGACTGCGGTGCCCATTGGACGTATTTATTACTAATTTCTATGATATTAAATAGTTATTTTATTGCTTTACACGCAGCAGTTTTCTATAATTTTTGTTTTTCTAAAATATCAAATGCCAACTCTAACAAATATGTAAAGCGAATGTTTAATGAATAATTATTTTCTGGGCCATTAAAACATTGAAACCGTTATAAACATGAGCGTCATATAAACTTATCGACTTGGTCATATTTTTATATTTTCTAGAGGTAGTTCGTTAATATCTGATGCAGACGTTTGTATGTGTTTTATAGACTGAATATTAAAAAGGGAATGCTTTCGTGGTTTTTGTTTCAAAGTAATGTCTCTGCATCCCAGTTAGTTTCTGTGAAGTTTGGACAACTTCAAGAGTTCTCACCACTAGACGCTACATTCTGTATTATATATATACATGCGCATAAGAGGTTACTTTTTAAGAAATAGGACCCCCTCTCGGCAGCGCAGAGCGCCAACACCAATGACTGGTCAGCCAACAGCCATTAGGGACTCCGCAGGCGCCAAACACATTGGTGGCGAAGGCGACGCACATTCCTCCCGGCCAGATGACGTAGCAGCGCCGCTCCCGAGTACCTAAGGCGCCGCCCAATGCACCTAAGAAGCCGCATGACAGCGTCCAAGGAGGTGTATCACCATCGCCGAAGATGCCGTTCCTGCCCCGTAGCAAGAGTGTCTAGGCCGCCGTACCCTCACACCTCCGCCGGACAGCTGACCCCTCTCTGCGACCACGGACCACGTGAATTTTTGATTATATATGTAAGTGATCTTATGCTTGTTGTAGTCATGTCAAAAAGCAGATCCCCTACTTTAGTAACATCTCTCCATCTTACCATGGGTTCGGCAGTTTTCGGCGTGCAGGGGGCAATGGGGTGCGTGAATCTTTTAGAGAGAGTTAGATTTGAGTTCGAGAGGAGTGTGTTCTCACTCTCCAACCCTTACTTGTGGTAACCCCTTATCGACACCTACGCCGTCAGGATCTATATCACGCGCCGGCACGTAGGGGGCAGAGCCTTCAGGGGTAAATGGCTGACGAATAGTGACCCATAGGGGAACCCCCATCGACCAATAGGAAAATATGCGCACGACAGAGCGGAAACACGGGGAAAACATCGAACCAAGGATAGCTAGTACAGATTAGAGGAAGCCAAAATGGTGCCTATGCATCAAAGTAGCTTCTATACTGCATAGCGTAAGCCCAAACCGGCCCGTGAGACAATTTCAGAGCCTAGCTCGGCTAAATAGTTTTTATATTAACAGGGTCTCGCGCGGCTCGTAAAATGTCCCAGCAGCTGGACCAGCCTCACCAAGCAGAAAGTTATGGTTCTGGCTGGCTGTGATAAAATTCGGCCCTGGTGCACACTTGTTAAAGTAAATGACGCCTTGGATCAATGACACTTATGTTGCGCGCCCGGCCCCCCGGGGGGACCCTACCATATAGACGGTCAGGGTCACACCCATACCATAAATCCATTTCGGAATGTGTACGACACCCTAGCTACGGCATTTTTGTTTACGGTGTCCTACACACGCTTAGCTACCAATTTCGCGCCAAAAATATTAACAGACAGCGTGTGCAGTTAATGCGATGTATTAGTCAGATGACGGTAGTTTTTTAAACATATTCTATATAGACTATGCAGGACGAGGACGTCACACATGGTCAATAATGCCGCCAAGAAGACGCGGAAGACGCGATATCTCGTCAAAATCTAGATGCCCCCGGCTAGCTACCAGAAAAAAAAAAAAAAAGGGGAATAAGACATCAGGTCGAAAAGGGATGAACGATACATAGCAGTCAATAGATGGACATACGGTTCCCTAACCCATCGGTGTAGACAGGGTGGAGAAGAGGGTTATCAGACCCTTCTAGAAATCACGCCAAATGTACCCTCTGACTGCTCCGGACCCCTCCTCCCGCTCACAGTGCTGCACCGATAGCACGCGGAAAATTTTGAGAGAATTGAGAAAAATTGGTGAAAATGTGGTAAAATTGGCACAGCAATAAGCAAAAATTCGGCACGGTGTAATCGATGTGGGGGAGGGTCGCCCCAACTGCTGCTTCGCAAGCAAGAAAAAAATCAGAATCAGAAAATAACACCAGAAAAATTCCCGACAACGAAGGAAAGAGCCAAAACGAAAGGCAGACCACAAAACAAGCAAAAAAAGGGGAGCAAAACCAGAGACCGGCGCAAAACAAGGGGGCCAAAAGGCTTCGGGCGCCGCATAGAGGCGCACCAGCAAAGGCAAAAGGAAAAAAACAGGCAAAAAGCAAACAAAGTCCCAGAAAAGAAAATCTCACATGCCCAAAAGCTCGCTCATTCTCGCCAAACCATCAGCCCCAAGCCACGCCTCACACAAGCCAAACCACAAAAACAAAAAAACAAATCCGCCCAATCAAAAGACACAAATCTCAACGCAAAAACACTCAAAAGCACAACAACTCGCAATCCAACAGCGCAGCCAAAACAAAAAACCAAAAAAAAAAACACCAACACCCACAAAAAAAAAAAAAAAAAAAAACAAACGTGTGTGAATCATTTAGAGAGTTATCATTTAACGCTTCCAGGCGCAATTTACGATCCCGATGGTGAATATAATTATTTTTCATTTTTCATTTTTCAATTTTAGCATAGAGTAAAGTGTTAAATTCAAACAGGGTGCTTCATGCAGCTATTAATAATCACAAGCCGGTAGTTTTGTGTTCTGCTTCTCTGAAATGTTATAGCGCACACGTTGGCAAAAATAGTGCGCGTTGAACATGCCAAATAAATCATTAGCCTAATAGTACGGTTGGTTTTGTTTATAATGCGTTATGTGTGCAGTATTTTCGGCTATGTGAAAATCATATACCGGCTGGATATTGTAAAATTCGTAATTATACAAAACCATATTTGTTAGTCACAATAATACAATGAGTAAGTATATTGCCTGATTTCATAGCGTGACGATTTCTATAAATTTTTAATGAATCCTATAATTGCGTACTTAGTGAGCGACAGCCAGATTTTACTACCAGAAAACAGGGGGCAAATGCGCTCGTATTGGGTCGCAAAAGGGCAGGGAACATCACGTTATTTATGTACCCTGGTGTCGGTATCGTAGTCAAATTTGGCTCGTTTTCTAGAGAATATAACCCTCCATAAAACTGTATATAAAGCTTTGTTACGCTGCGCATTCAGGATGTGCCATATGGGCCAAAAATGTGTTTAAATGAGCTCAAGTCACCCAAAATACTCGAAAACGGTAATATCTCTACAGCCAATCTAGCTATATTGGCGTTTTGGTCCCATTTTATGGATCAATTCATCTTCTGTATGCCGCATTTGTCATTATTTACGCTGCCGTGCTGACGCAAAACGGATTTTTGTGTAGGCACATGGAACCCAAAACATATGAAAACGGCAGTATCTCCGGAACTACAGGAGCTATATGAGTGTTATTGATCTCATTTTATGGAGCAATTCATCTATTTATTCGCACAGTATATCCTGCTGTTGTGCTTTATTCATGCTGCAGGGTTGGGTGAGTAATTTGTTTTAAATGGGCCCATAGTAAACAAAACGCAAGTAAACGGTAATCCACAGCAACTCGAGCTATGTGAATGTTGCTTGCGTTATTTTTTTCGCTATTTATCTTCTATGTATTGCACATTGTGAGTCACTAAATACTCAAATAATCTACTATATATACTTAATTGTTCCAGCAACATTGTTGATATTTGGCTCGTTTTGTTTGTTGATGTTCAATATTGCTAGGTATATCTCTAAATTACACACTCAACATTCGGTATTTACCACCTTGTCGACAACATAAGCTAGTAGTTACTTAGACCACTACCACACAAATAGCGTCGTAGGTTTGGGAAAATCGTTTGGGCCTAAACGTTTATACCTGAGTAGTGTTGGCGGATAGTCGTCTGATGCATCTTCGCCATCAGACAATTCAATTTCACTGAATGACATAACATCCACTTGTTTGGCTGTTTTTGTTGAACAACTGTCTACTACATCAGGCACGATTTGTCTAAAATTAATAATTCAGACGACTTTGTGGACACTGTATACATACATATAACAGAGTCCGGACAGCTTCAGTATTACCCCATAACTCAATTTCACTAAATGCTACAACACAACATTCAACAATAATGGTACAACGTATGATGCACATACATCGGAATGAATGCTTTTAATGTATTCTAATTAAACAACGAGCTTTGTTAATTTCTAGGAAGAGCGAGCTTGCTTTTGCTTTCATAGCAACAGCATAGAAACATTAACATCGTATTGAAGACGTGCTTGCCTACAATGTCTAAATGGTAACGTACTTTTGAATCGTTAAATACTTGTATTTTTTTTCTAGGATAGCAAGACAGTAGCTTTGATGCTATTTTGAAATGCTGCACCTAATTTTCTACAAATGTTAGAATTCAGCAGTAATTTGGTCCCAAAGTTATGCTAAGGTTGGCAGATTTCTCCTTTTTGTAAGGTTCAAAACATAAAGTACTACACTGCATTTTTCTTTGAATTAATAGTAAAGTGATTTTTTGAGTTAATAACTTTGAGAAAAATTATAAACCGAAAAAACTGGTGATCGAGTAAAGGAAGAGTGGCTATATAATAGTTATGAAACGGCTTTGATATTGCCAGAACCATTTTATCCTGTCCACATTGACATTCTGAACATTGCACTCTCAATTTGCTTTACATTACCGCGTTTCGCATTGTTAGTAATTCGTGTACGATGAAATTTAGTGCTTAAAATGGCGTAATGGAATTAAAATCTAGTCTTTCATCTTACGTCGGTCGAAAATGTTGAAGGGCATATGAATTACAGTGAATCATTTAGTTCACCGCTTTTTAGTGCAATTCCACAATATTAAAGCCTGGGAGTGCAAGTTGTATTCACACTTTGTATATATGCATCATTGCTCACTGAATATTTCTAGTCGAGATGGATTTATCAGATGGCATTTAAAGTGTCCACTTGGCAAGAGATATGATGCAGAGTTAGAGAAATTTTAAAAACAGAGTAACAACTGAAGGGGTGTCATAAATAAACAAAATTAATCGTAATTATTTTTAGACATGCGTATTCAATATTGTGGCCGAAACTTAGCGTTTAAGAGCGAGAAATTAAAACCTTTTGCAAATTGACTGTTACAATGAAAACGATCCGATATTCGGAGTACATCGTCCGAAATAGAGATTTTTAACAATCTTGTTTGAATTAATCAAACTTGTTACACAGCTGCCTTGTTTGTTTGACACTTGTTTATTTTGCTAAGTTACCAAAATTTGAAAATTCTAGCAAAACCAAAATGTACCAGAAGGACAGAATATTCTAACAGTGGCATAATTTATACCAAAATATTGTTTAAATTGATAAGTCGTCTTACGCGGTACGTATTGCTGTCTTTGGTATATATGGGTGGCGTTTTCTGAGTTCTTAAAATGCCATAAGACTTCACCAAATATGTAAACACACCAAAGCAGTAATAATATATAATCTATTGGCAAACAGCTTGATTACATGAAAACAAAAGATACACGAAATGAAAAATCCTGAAGTTGTCCTTTGACAATTTGCCCGACTATTGTACATTTTAATCACAAAATGACCCATAAGGAATTTCTCACCCTGAATACAATTATGGGTGGAACACAAAAGTACAACAAGTTCTTAGACAAACTTTCATGAGGCTCGTCTTCTGGGTCATGTTTTTGGAGTTTTAAGGAAAAGAGTGTTCCCGATAAATAACCTATTACATAAACACAAATCAATATATATGACTATAAATATGTATATATGTATATACATATATATACATTTGTATATAGACATATATAAATGTATATGGAGATAAAGATACAAGAAAGCATCTGCACAACTAAAAGGCACACGCTACAGCAACGACGGAGGAATTATATAATTAATTGCTATAAGCTGGTGGAATGCTTGACCGTAATATACAAATTTAATTCATTCGGGGTTATATAATGCTGCATCACTAAGGATTATAGCATTCAGATAACATAAATCTACTATGTACTACATGTCTACAAGGTTTTCCAAGAAAAACTAACATTTTATAAACCATAACACAAATTGAAATTTTTGAATCAAGTAGTATTGCTGTATAGCGCTAAACGTTGTTAGATCATTTGTGATGTTGCTTACATGGTCTTATTTCAAAAATTTGTTAAATCCCTTTGACGAAAATATTAAAATCTTTTTAGTTTATGTTGGGTTTAAATATATCGAGTAGACAGCGATGTTGTTGCTATACCACATAGAAGATTGAGACATTATGTCGAATCTTGAGGTGTCGGAATATATCTTGCTTACTCAATAACTAGTTCTGGAGCTTTTCTCTGTCACGTAAACATTACATTAGCTTGGTTACGATATTGATCTTGCTTGCACTTAATCTATAAAATTTGCACGTTGTGCAGTATTCACGTTATAATGTTCCCGCTGTTTGGAACTTTTGTCCCCCTGTAGTCGTGACCCTGCGGTATAGAAAGTCAGGCTGGCACCCATACTGTAAATCAATTTACGAGGATGTACGACACATCCCTAGCTACTACAGTTTCTCTTCACATTGTCGCACACAGCCTTAGCTACCAATTTGGCTCTAATTAACTGTAACGGACAGCATCTGTAGCTAATGCGGTTCATTAGTCAACTGTTCTATGTAGCTGATGTAGCTAATGCTGTTCTATGTTCTAAATTTCCGACATTTGTATCTAGCTCATATGAAGGTTGATGAAATAATGCCGCACTGTGTCAAGAAAACTCCAAGAAGACACGGTTTGCTTGACACTGCCAAGAAGTAACAATACCCCTAGCTAGCTACCTTTGAAAAAATTTATAAAAAAACTTGAGGGTGTCTAATACACCCTGTTGCCGACAGAGTGCCGGACACTGTGTTGTGTACTTAGGTTCCAACCGTTGGGGACACTATAATGTGAACGCCACATTAACGTTGGATCTAAAGTTGATGCGCAACGACCGACCTGTAAGCTAACAATTACGAAGAAATCGATGTCCAATTCCTGTCATATTTAGTTTTCAATTTTTGATGTGATTAATATCACGCTCATAACTGTGTTAGCATCAAAAATTAACTAACGATATGAACGTCGTCTACCAACTGCAAATAGCGCTTGATACAGCAAAAAAGTGTATGTAATTATCGCAGTTTGCACACTAATTAAGACGCCCTAATTGGCGTGTACATATAGCAATAATATCTAAATACTTAAAACCATTGTGTTTGTTCGTAGACCACATGCTCAAATTAGAAGAACTGCGTATTTCGTATCATATCTGCAGAGATAAGATTCTCGTAAATGTCCACTGTAATTATATATATATATATAGTTTGGGCTGTATGATTTGACAAGTTTTATGAATAATTCAACTTATCTAATTATGAATTTTTATCTACATTATTACATGAATGACCAAAACACTTTCACAAGTATTTTAGTACAAAATACTTGTCGATTTATTGCACTGAAAACTCGTTTGCAAAAAAAAATTATAATAAATTGACAGAAAAGCGACGTCAGAATATTGTGAAAATTGCTATAAAAATGTTTAACCTATGGTTATGTTTTAGAACATTGACGTAAATATATATGTAAAGTGAAGGATTTGGTGATATTTGTATAAATTTTATATGGTGCAATTTTCTCAAGATTAAACTAAAATTGTAAATGGATGTAGCGTTTCCAAAGCATCATGAAACTTTTCTTGAAAAGCAAACAATGCATTTATCATTCAACGTCTTCTGCCAGTCAGTGTTATTCCGATATTGGATTTCTATTCCACTACCTTCCATTCTATCTTAATTCGAAATTGTATATATATATAACCGGGTCGAGCCTGTTCATACGTTTAATTCTACGTCTGGCATGTTTATTCGATCTCAATTGGATTCTTTCTTGAATTAAATTATGCAACTATACATTATGTAACTATAAGGCGAACTTACATTGGCTTTTGAGCTTCTTCCACCATTTGATTATATGACTCCCAAGTTTCCATGAGAAATATCCCAAGACGCTAAAATAATAAAATTGTTTTATATATCTTGAAACATCATGTGTGAAGTTTTGTTTAAGTCGAGTTCAAGAGTATAGTTAATATTTAGTAACGATTCGTGATAAACACCCACAAGACTATCGCGACACTCACTAAACTAAGCTCACATGGTGCAATTATATATTACCAAAGTCATCATTTAGACTTTGAGCGTTTATTCGTTAATATTATGGATGGATGGCACAAAATACAACTATATTCAGAGTTTTTGACTTAGCCATTGTATTACTACCAACCCGTTAGATAACGCTCGTCTTATGCAATAGCGATGCCTGGTATCTAGCCGCATGGTGCAATTTCATAGCATGCACTTTGCACTTCCATAGCATGCACGGCACACTTTAGACCGTGGACTTCTGGAGTTGAATTTCGAATAAAGCGAAGAATTATGCTAACACAACACCAAAGTACTGCCTAGACGAGCTGTTTACGAAATTACTGGAGGTTGGTATTCTTGAGAACTTGACAGTTATACATAATTCCATTGTGCAATGATATGCATAACAATGTTGTACTAAGTTATACATCATTTACAATAAGATGCGTGTGCATGGCCCTAATTATGTCACGCGTTCAAATGGGCTAGCTGCTATGTCACGCATACAGTTCAGCTCGACTATTAAAAGTTTGGATAGCCTAGCTAGGCTATGCATTTGTCGTCAAGTGTGGAGCCAGACTGCTCTTTTATCACGAGGCGTTCAGCTGAGTCCTATAACTTAAGCCAGAATCTACTTAGTCCGCGAAAATTACGTTTTATTATACGTATCTAAATAATGCTCCAAAAGCGGCATACAGCTTAAAACGTTAATTGTATATATTAAAACAAATATATAACTTAGAATTAATGTGAAAATACTACAGAACAAAATGCAATTACACTAAGCATAATACTAAATAAAATTTTCAATAGACACTTCAGCCGGACGCTCCGTTTGTCACGAAGAGCTTAGATAAGCTCCCTTTTTGTCCCATTAAGACGAGCTAAGCTATAGAAATGTCCCATAGCAGTCCAGCTAAGCTATAATTCACCCGAACTAGTTGAGTTGGACGCGTGACATAATTTGGCCCTGGCCCACGCATCTTATTGTAAAAGATGCATTAGTACTGCAGCTATAAAACCGGATAATGTTACTGTTATTCTGGCCAATATTGCTACAAAATTATTCTTGTCTTGGGGTCACTAAGTTATATATAATATAAAAGCTCGAATGTATGATATGCGGTGTCATTTTCGACGTTTTTCAAGATTAATCTGATCACATTATTTAAGGTTCGTTTTATCTCCCAGATCCAAAAGTACACTTCAAAATAATTAAATTTCAAAAGATAAAATATATTATTTGCTTATAGATACTAAGACACATTAAATGATTCTAGAATATATAACGCGGCAGGACAACGTAAAGTTAGTTAGAAATTGTTTATTCCTACAGCTGTTTCGCTGTCTAATCAGAGCGTAGTGTAATGTACTGGAGATTGTGTCTTGCAGGGGTGAAAACTTTTATACTCCGTCTGTCTGTGTATGTGTGATTGGCCATAACTCGGGAAAAACTTAACCAATTTTCATGATCTTGAGCTCATCCGAATCAGCAGAGTCGTTTATCGTGTGTAGTACATTTACCGTGTATATCGCCGAACGTTTTTGATTTGAGGTCAGGTTCCGGGGTCAGGGGTCCAAGTGAGGTTTTTTCTCGATTTTACGTCATTTTAGTACCCTGCACGGAAACAAGGCCATTTTTTACTTTAAATTTCGAATTTTTTTCTCGTTCGTATTATTTCCTAGTAAAATGATAAATTCCGAAGCCATTTTTTTTGTTTTTCTATTAAGGCTATGATTCTGGAGTTATGGGGTTTGAGGTATGGCACCATCGTGGTTCCTCAACCCAAAATACGAAAACTTTTTCAGACGTCCTGAGCGGCTGAAAAGTTTCACTTGGGGGTTTTCGGATATAACAAACTCATTGCTCGTGTTTGTGTTGCTCTACGACCCATAGTACCATGGGTACGGGGGTATTTCGCCCCATGGTTCCTCGACCCAAAATTCATAGTTATATTTTTACGTTCTGGAAGGCTGATAGCTTTCGCTCACGGAGTTTCGAAAATGGGAAACTAATTGCCCGAGTTAGTTTTGTGCTAGCTTGTGCGGTATGGTGTGATATACACATATAGCATATCGACGTATGCTATCAAGAGCTGATTGGCTGTGCACGCAAAAGATATAGGTGTACCTATGGTTCAATACGCTCTGCAGTCTCGATAAAGTTACTAGTACTTAATGACTCTGGTCGCAAGTCGGGAAAGAAGAACTTGAACCGGCTGAACACCAATAAGACTGAATACATGCAATATCTGCAACAATACAACGCAGCATCACTGTCGAGTGATAAGCACAGCCTATTTGCGATCGGTTTAGATACCTGGGTTCTGCGCTAGAAAAAAACGGTATATCGGATTAAGATGCACAGGTGCAGCTATCTGCAGCATGACAGAAATTTCATTGGGTCAGCGGAGTGCTCTGTGATCGAATATCAGTGCAGCTTGAATCCAGTTTGTACCGCGCGGTAGTACGTCCTGTTTTCTTTACTGAGAAAGAAGAAGGCCAACAACTTCCAAAATTTAGCAACTGTTTCACACTACGGAAATAAAAATGGTGCAATTATCAGTGGGAAAACACGGCACGACCGAATTCGAAACGAAGAGATCAGACAAAGTATGGTTGTGTCACCGATTAGAGCAAGCTACTATAAGAAATATCACGATGGTTTGGTCATGTTCGTCGCGTACCTTTGGATAACGCTGCTGGTCCATTAAACGCCATGTGGATAGAACGAAGGCGGTGCAGAGATGGAATTCAAATGCGTTAGATAGATAGTATAAATAATGACCGCGTAGCCCTATCTTTAAAGACAAATCAAACATCCAACAGAAGAGAATGGAGGCAAAGATCGGAATGAACGATTATGTACTAACGGGATAATGGCCAGGGTGAAGAAATAGAAAGATGCATAAAAACTTGCAGGACCTGTCCTATTTGCGTTTGCGTCCGCTATTTCTTATTGGTTTTAGATGTATCGTAACTTCAGAATGACTAAAATTTTCAGAAATTTCGTAATTCAAATTTATCGAGCTTAGTTCAATGCCTAACTAGCCTATATACCTCCTGGTAGTGATGTGGTTGAGATGTGGCGATGACATTGGACCTGACTCGTTCTATAACTATAAGCCAGCATAATTAATTTGTTGCGGATTATTTGCATATTCGGCTGAATCCACAGTATAAAGCAACAAATTCAATCGGCTTACTTCATTTGGAGACAAAAGTTTTATCATTCCGGGGCAAGACATGCGCTTAACTGATTGTTTGGCATGTTCGGCTGAAAGGATACAAATGTTATCCGGCAAACAAGAATTATTGGAGAATAAAACATACTTCCAAACAATTAACAAATTCAATCAATACTGGTTGGAACATGCTGTGCCGTACGATCAGTCTCAGCAAATTATAGAAATATATGTTACGATTTCGACCGAGTGCAAAAGCATAGGCTACATGCTTGACTTGTAGCAGAGAACAGTATTAATATAATACATTGTAGTTGAAATTTGAGCTCGCTATGTGTTGTGCCGAAGTAAAACAAATCTATTGTCTAAGCATTATACAAAACCGCATGTATAGGGCAGCGATGTGTTTTTTGATGCAAACTGGAATTTTGATTGTTTCTTGAAAAATTATACCATAGTTCAAAAGTATTTTGCGTGCATATCTTGAAAATTTATCCGAATACGACCGCCGACAAGCTTATCCACACTGGGAAGGACGAAAGCCCCCGAAGAACCATTATCCTCCCTTGGACCTCGGAAATCGTATAGTTATAGCTATGTCTGAGCCATAGCAAAAGCGAAGATCCTTATATGTGAGGCTTATACAAAGCTAAGCAGCAGTCGGAGGCTACCAGACCTCACAAACGTCCCCCACGCACTGAGCTATTCTATTTGGAACAATAGTACGTAAGATATGTCTCGTAAAGGTGACCTACCAAAATATTTCATCATTTCATTAAAACTCCAATAGTCAATAATCAGCGAACGTTCGAGTTCGAAAATCGAGTTTTGGATGACTCTGATCCATCATTTAATATGAAACGTTGAAAATGCAAGCAACATCAATTATCAATGTAATGTTTGTTATAAATATCCGTTTTTCTAAATTCTTTGTAAAAATAAACTCTTTGCGGCGTCGGAGTTCTGATATAATGAATTTCACTAAACAATTTAAATCAATAACAAATTACGGCCAAGAATAACAGTGAAATTCAGAATTTTATAATTAAGTAAAACAATTTGTCTAACCTATTTTGGCATAGTCAGGCGAATGCACTTGAGGCCTAAAACAATTATCTATAAGTGAAAGTATTTACGCGGTTACTTGAACATCATTAATAAATATATACATTACGGTGCTATTTTACCTAAATTATTTCATATAAATGGCACGCGCAGAGTGTCTCAAATGTGTGATAAGTTTCAAACTCTAAAGTTTCACTCAAACAATGGTCCAAGGTTAAAATGAATTGTTGGCTAAAAATTTGTCCATAAAACTAAAAGTTCTTCGTAACAAGCGCGATTGTCGAGCCTGTGGAGTATTTAATAAATATATTTATCAAGTTATCGTCTGGCCAAGAAAACGTAATAAACCAGGACTCCGATTAACCTGAATTTTGTAATTGAAATTCACATTAAGTATAAATAAAAACAACCATTGTAACACCACCGTTTTCAACTGAGCTTCCACCAAGTTAATGTTATTTTATAAATCATAACTATCGTAGGTCTTTGATAAACCGTTTCACGACATTGCAAAACTTAGGTGCAACTCGCACAAAACTACAGAACGCTGAAATTCGTTTTGCTCGTTTTGCATGTGGTTAAGGTTTCGTTAATTCTCATCTATTCGTTTAAAATTAACAACCGTTTACCCGTTTATTTGACTGATGGTTTACTGTGCGAGTACAAAAACAGCCGCGCGCAAACTATGATGTGCTCAGACTAGTGGGGTTTGTTGCACTGTGTCAGTTCCTTTTTAGTTACTTTTGGACCCTTGAATTTATGGTTTAGACGGTCAAGAAGTATCACATTCTTACTATCACGGATCATCGCTCTTGGACTGAAATACAATTCTGGTAGGTATAGATCTGCCATAATGTTAAGGCATTCATTGGCTGTCCATTCCGTTCTATAATTGTCAATTTGTTTTTAACTGCGACAACTACAGATATTCAAAAATAGTGTGTTTGCTTTTAAAATGAATAATGTCAGCGACCTTATGAGTCCCCTGTTCTTCATCTTTGGCGTCAGGGATTCCCACACGTGTAATCGCGGTATGGATCAGCGCACAGGGTCAGGGATCCTCATTTTTATCTTTACTTCCTATTCAGAGGCAAAAGCGTTCAACTGTGTCACCAATCTGTGAAATTCTATTAATATGCTTTCCATTCAGCTAAATTTCCGGGCTAGATAAACTGAGGTTTTCCTCCAGCGCCGGTAAACTTTAACCAATCGAGCAAAGTAAACTAATGTAACGGAGAACGCGGGCTGCCCAACCTCTACCTGCTGGAACTCCACACCCCATAAATAATTAGCAGGACACCACGGAGTGGGCTCAGAGCAGAAGAGAGTTGCAACCCTCTGGTCCTAGTGTTCAAAGGTAGGACCCCCGTGCGAGTACGGCCTACGTTGCCTAGTGGATGATATAGGTCCCTCGGGTGTGGCGGCCCGTTTATCCAAATGAAGGGCAAGTAGGACACCTTCTTACACCCACATTGACTGGTTTTGTAGCTGCCAAAATATCCGTAGAGAGCCCAGAGAGATCGGTAAGGCAACACCGTTGGTTAGGCATACCGCCTCTTAGGTGAAATTGGGTGAGGTTTTCTATTGAAATTATAGATGTAGTTTCTAGCGAGTTTGTGATTGCATAACTTAGCTTAGAACGGAACGAGAGAACCATATTTACACTTTTAGCTAACCCGAGCCGGGAGCCTGAAGCCTAGTCAGGTCTTAGCCCAACTTTACTTGAATAAAATGCGGAGGACGGCCAGCGGTCGGGCGCTCCCAGTTGATAAAGGGCTCAAGTTTACTCTTAATAAGTACGAGCGAACGGCTACAAAGGGTGCTACTTACTTGTCCTACAGGACTGCTTTGTATAGTATCATTATGGTTTGTCAGGATCCAGCCCAACTCAGCCTGGTGTGATTAGTTGCTAGGAAACTATACACGTGAAGTCAGTGCTTGGAGTATTGTACGAGCTTGGCTCACGCTCGGGCTTTGCCGTGCGAAAGCCGAATCCAAAAAACAAGATGTAACTTGAGAAAATTCCTAGCGATGGAATATTGAGGCGCCTGGTCGTGGCCCAACAACACGAAAGCTAAATCCTTCCGGTTAGGCAGAACTGTGACGATACATTTTACGCTATGTTAATTCTCAATGTTCTGTTTGGCGGCTACGCTGTTCGATTTAATAAAGTGTTAGGCAGTGCTTTCAATTTCGATAAATTGGAGTAACAAAATATGGATTGGTTTTATTTACAGCAATTGACATTCAACATTAGGGAACTGACAGAGCATTTAAAATAACGCAGTATATATCTGAAGATGTACACATTATAGCGCGAGAAATCAGCATATATAAACAATGAATTGGAGTCTGGCTTAAAAAATTATCGCACTGTCTGGCTGCTCGCTGTTTACCGTCCCAGGTTAGGCGTATGAAATTCGTGTTGCAAGAATGCAGTAAACGATGCCAACCGATTAGGAGATCAACGAAATGGTTATGATGAAAAACATGGGCTAGCTGTGATTCTAGTGATATTTTAACGGGCCCACCCGTGGGCATTGTTTGAAGTCGCAGGCGAGTAATCAGGGACAAAAAGAAACCAACACAGTAAAATGACACAGCGATTATCCCGCGCTCAGTCCCCGCTCACACCTTGCACTCAGCTGACGCCCAAAAATCAAATCGCTTGCTAGATAGACCATTCGCCAAATAACCAGCAAAGTGCTACCCATAAACACGCTCGGCTTGTGCTCGTGCTGAGATGCAGACCGGGAACTCAGTACGGCTTGGAGAAGATTGAAAAAACTATAAACCTGTCGATCGAAAACTACGCTTGAGGTTGCTACAGCGCTTCCTATCCTATGCCGATAGCAAGACTATCACCACAAAACCAAAGTGCAACGCACAAAACTAAACAATGAAAATAACAGTGCAGAAAACCCAAGCGCAGAGTCAACTTGCATAAGAAACGACCTAACTCGACGAAATTCACAAACTGTACTGAGCTCCACGAGGTAGTTACGCACTCGCTTTTACACCCGTTATGCTTTTATATAAAGATAAGATGTTGGCTGCACGCCGGAAAAATAGATAAGTTAAAATTTACCTAAGCTGAGACTTTACAAAGTAAAACCGATATGCAAAGCAAATATTTGCGGATGGCCAAATATGATATAAGCGTGGAAGCTTTGTTACTTTTGTAAGCTTGAAGAAAAGTACAACACATTTGCAGTACATAAGAAGTACTGCTTCGTAGACTGGTAGTTCAACTGAAGATAGATAACGAACGGCAGCGTAGCCAACAACAGATAAGAGTTATAGATAGCTACAATTTTAACAACAGACACTGTTGTGAGGAGGTATAGATAAGACAATGCAAGGCGAAAGAAAAACGAATCAAACAAAACAAGGAAAATGGTACCAAGAGAGAACCAGCAATCGGAAACTCGTAAAATACACAAAACAAGTACAAATCAGTAGCACCAGTATACACATGATCATCGATTTTCGAACGCAACTGCCAGCTCCTTAATCGACACCATATGATGACTGAGGTATGCAAAGGTGAGAGAGAGTTGAGCAAAGCCGTTGTGAGGGGAAGAGATTTTTTGAAATGCCTTTCCCTCACACTAATAATAGTCCCCAGTAGAACCATCTGTGATTGTTTTATGTAGCTTTATACTATTTTACAATAAAGTGCCGTTTTTGTTTTGCACCTTTGTCTTGAGTTTGCCATTGATGTATTTCGTAGTGCAAATGGTATGTAACATGTTGTTAATCAAAATTTGACTATTGCACGAATATTAAATATTTTAGTTACACACTTCATCGTTAAATATAAAATCGGCGGTAAAAGTTATGTGCGTGGCGCTGATAGTAAGCCCTCATTGACGGTAGGATATATAGCGGGTAAATGAATCGTGAGTTTGGTATAACTTTTGCGACAAGCACACGTCAAGTTTAATTT
The DNA here is from genome assembly GCA_030248225.1 of Trileptium ribeirensis. Classification (NCBI taxonomy): domain Eukaryota; kingdom Metazoa; phylum Nematoda; class Enoplea; order Enoplida; family Thoracostomopsidae; genus Trileptium; species Trileptium ribeirensis. The sequence continues at coordinate 28,631 of JASANE010027666.1, forward strand.
GAGGTCATTTGTAAGTTACGAGTGAGGTTAAAATTATTTCATCATTACTGTTCCCGCTATTGCGCTAAGATCCGGTAAAATATATATCACACTCTAGTAGTGGATATTTGGTTCTCACTCTGCTAAGTCCGACTCTGCCCTAAAATCAGAGTTTGGCTACTATTCGTAATTATCGTTGTAACGACTAGCAAACTGAGTTATAACTTGGCGACGCTAAGTATTAATACAATTTGAGTGCTGCAAAAGTATGACAGCTTCAAGCCACGCAAAATGCTTAGTTTCTCTAATATAATTCAAACAGGGTTTTGATAAGTGTAATTGTGGAAACACTTTACTTAAGCGAAAATTTAATGTCAACGGTGCATAATATCCACAATTAGCGTTACAATAAACTGCAATCAAATCCGTAGGTATTCTCTAATTCCTCTGAACATTATTAAATGTGGTAAACATGTAGGAAAATGCCGCCTATTTCAACCATTTTTAGTCTAAGAAGGCTAACCATGTTCCGTCTTTAAGCATGCATGGGGCTCTTGCCGGTGCACGGTAGTATCTGATTTCGCTTAATTTGAAGTTACGCGTTGCTAACCAGGGGCTGAGGGATCAGTATTATAAACTCGGAAACGTTAGGTGTTATTGTTATGCACCACTCATTGAACAATATAACTAAACACAACTTTCTTCTAAACAGGGTCCTCGTCCCATCGAGGTTACCGAAAACTTGTGCACGGATACCATGCAGGTCGACATTAAGAACCAATATTCGCGGTTTCAACCAAAGGGCTTATTATTCCATTACCACTATAAAGAACAAACCATGATTAATTTTAATAATTAATTATATTTGGTGGTTCATAAAACCATCGTAAACGCCAACTTTGGATAAAAATAGTTAACTTACGGAGTTGGTTCTACCCAATCCACAAGAAAATCTGAAAGTATACAAACATATAAATTTCATAAACGTAACATTCCTAAATATAACTAAAATAAACACAGTTTACATATTTTTTGACAATATATCAATTGCTGTGTTTACAGTTCTGTCTCTATCTTTAGAAATCATGAAGTAAAACGTAATTGCAAACCTGTTCACATAATTTCAATTGTGAAAACGTACTACTTTTGTATCTTCGATAGTAGTGTTGCAAGAACCATGACACCATCTATAGGCCGTGTAAAATCAACTAAAGCGTGAAATAAGATGACTTTAAAATAAAATTTCATCAATAATAAATCACATCATTTCAGCATTTTTGTTAAATAGAAGCCTATATCGTTAAATCAGAAATAATTATCAATTTCCAATTTGTTAAATAAAAGCATATTATGTATGTTGCTTATTATATGATATTAACATGTAGGACTAACAAACCTTGTGACTCTGACCACGATGGTGTTGACGGAGGTATTTTATACATCCTGAAATTAATAATAAGTTAACAGAATAAGTTGAATTACAAAATAGGCTGTGCTGTCGGGCGTTTCAGCCATTTAGAAACCTTGCCTCAACTGAAACTATTTTGAAGAGAAGTACAGCACATGGGTATATCAAGAGTTGTATTTGTATTACTATAACATATTCCTTTCATGCAGAGGAAGGCGTAACAAAATCAAGAATTACGAGGTATCAGTTACACATGGTTTCTTTACAACGACACAAGGAGCATTTAATTCTTAAGGCCGAATTGATGCGTCGAAATTATATAAACTGTGCTCCTATATTGCATTGACAAGTATGACACGGTATATCCAACGTTACGGTCTGTAAACAACTTAGCTGCCTTGAGCTTTTAAAAATTAGCTTAAAATTTTTTGAAGCGTTCTTGTTACACGTGTCATGAAGTGACAGTATTTTGGTTTCTTGTCAGCTCAGGATCTGTATAAGAAGTATACTATCCCAACGGTATCATAATTTACAAATCCGACCGCGCTGTCTCCTTACCAAATGAAAATGGAGCGCGATAAACGTTCTTGTATTAGTAAAACCACATTTTAAACGTTACAAAACTTTGGCGTAAGCGATTTCGATAAAAATTAAATTATCATATTTGCCATATTTCTATATCAGGATGACTTTTTGAATTTTGCAGCGAGTAAATGCTTTTGTGTGTTGACGTGTCAACAGGCCACGAAAACTGGCATGCGATCGTTTCTAAGTACCGACTTTTAGATTGACTTGAGATGTTTCGCTGTTCACTGATGCAGAGACATTCGTGTAAACGATAGTCCGCAATAGGATAGCATCGCAGCTAATCTGACGCATTTTATAATGCTATTAGAAAAACAAACATATAATTGGGACCGAAGCTATACCACAATACACTTGCAAGTTCAGACAATATATGTTTTGCATGTTACTCATTTCCATTGTAAGCTCAAGAAGAGAACACGACAACGTACTTTGAACTAAAATGAATTGGAATTCATGGCCATTTTCTGGAACAACCTTTAGTATAAATTCAAAATTTACTGATTTTAACTTTGTGTATTGTTGAAATGAATATATATATTATTCACAATATTTAAATATTATGATAAAAGATTATGATAAAGCGAAGACGAAATCACTTTTACCTGGATTAAATAAAACAAATCAACAAAAATAAAAATATGACTCCCGTAAAACTAAAAATCCCACTATGTTAAGTACAGGGCGACCACTAATATTCATAATAAATTCATCGCAAACGGATTGAACCGTAGTTTGCTCACATGAAATATTAGAACCCTATGATTGTGTATCGATGTATCACAGTACCTACACGTTAAACAACAAGAGCCTCGCTCTTGAACTAACAGAATGCAACAAAACATATTATTCAAACTACCATTATACATCAGAGTGCAAAATTCGAAATATAACACTGAAGAAGTAACATCTCTACCAACGAGACATCTTGTATCTCTATTTATTGCGCCCTTACGAATTGCCAACGGTATTTCAGGCCAATGGTATCATGTTTAATGGATTCTGAGTGTAGTGAGTGGATCGAGCGTAGCGGAGAATTCTCATTGGCCAGAGTGCAAATTTCTATGGTATCTGTTTCTGGTTTTTTGGGTGACCCACATAACTAATCAATGGCTCGTTCCAATGCTTAAAATCTCTGCTTGGACATTTTAGTTAGATGCTAATTCCAGCTCTTTTAGGCCATAAAAGTGGGTAAAATGTGCACGTGTAGTGTCGAAATAGAGTCCGAAAAATCACGTTATGAACTGCACTTAAAATTCTCTGCTACAAATATCTTGGCCAAATTTCGCTGAGTTTGTAAGGCCAAGATACCTCTATAAGACTGTATATCACGCTTTGCTATATGGCTTTCTAGAATGCAGAACCTGAGTCTAAAGCGGTATTGGAATGGGCCCCTTGAGATCCAACATACACGAAACCCACAATAGATCCATAACCGCTTGAGCTATATGAGTTTTATTGATATCATTTTACAGAGTGATTCCCTCAATATAGCTGTGCATAGTGCTCTCGCGTTGTTATTTTTTACGATTCCAGATTGAAACAAAAATCGAATTTTCAATGGGCACATACGATCCCAAATACACCAAAACGACGATATCTCCACAATCCCTCGAGCTATATGGGCGTTGGCGATATTCTTTTGTAGAGTAATTCACCCTCCATATAGCTGCACATAGTGCAGTCGTTTCGATGTTATTTAGGTTAGTAGGGTTGGACCAAAATGAGGTTTTCAACGAGGCAGTGGGTTCCAAAGTACATATAAACGGCAATATCTCCGGAACCGCTCTAGCTACATGGTTGTTGTTGGTATGATTTTGTGAAGCACTTCATACTCTAAGCAAATTTTGAGTCTCTAAATACGCAGTAAGCGGATACACCTCCTCATCGAATAATATAACATGGCTGATATTCTGATCATTTCGTATATTGATGCTCAATATAGCTGTGCACGCCTCTCTGACTCGCATATTCAACACTCTGAATTCACCACCTTGGTGTGAGACAAGCTACACCTATTTTATGAATTTTATTACTAGCCTAAAGCAGTGCCTATTTTATTTTTTACTTTTTCGAAAGCATACTTATGTGTTTTACAATATGCACGGTGATAATTACGACACAAAGAAATGACAGCTGGATCTTTTATTTCAGATATAGAATTAGTTGAAAACCTGCATGAATCCAAACTTATTCTTCGTCCTACCCCCAGAGATTGCGTAGTACCTTCCGAGGTGCTCTGGGAGTATGAGATATCTCAACTACAGTTTTTTTGGAGAGAGCCAGCCATGATGTCGCCATTAACCAATGAGATTACAGAAGGAGTACAATCTGTCTTCTATTGCTATTTTAGTCCTGTTGGCTATTAGAGAGCTAATAGCTGTTGACAAGCTCCTCTCAAAGAAACCTTTAGGGGTTGCCGATACGTCCCCTGAAAACCTTGGTGGGCACATCATGTGATCCCTAGGTGGGATAGCCTGAAAAGTGATCTCATTATCGGGTAAGGAAAAGCAAGTGTTTATGACCGAGTAGTCTTCTACAATTTATTCATAGACTCTTGGTCAAACATACAACTCACGGCTGTAAAGAAGTCGTTAACTAGGCGCTTCGGTATATATTTGTAGTCCGGCAACCTACAACGCAAACGATGCGTGTAGATATGGAATCAAACTCTTGTTAACACTCGTTAGATTATGGTCTACTGGAAGTCGTTTGATATCATAGTATCCGCAATATAAAGCTGAACATTAATACATTGGGTAATCGGCCATCTGGATCTACTTATAGCAGTAGTTAGTAGCTTATACATTTCTATCAAAGTGCAATAATGATTAGTTGAGACTGTGCAACATCCGCGGTGGTTTTATCTTAAAAAATTCGTTAAATTTTGCTTACTCTTGTCGCTGAAAAATGCTTTTGTCTGGACTGAGGGTGCAATGGAAAGACTGTTCTGAAACAAAAATGTGTAACTATAAAATTTAATAATTTATTACACTGACCGCTTGATTAATCAAATTTTCAGATAGAAAACTGTGCAACAGACGCCCGAAGCTTTTGTTTTCTGTAGGACAAAATCGTGTATCGTTATATGGTTAAATATGCATAAATAAACAAGTGTACACAATCGAGAAGATTTATCCGTTTTTTCTTACTTATTTAGCACACTTATGTTGAAATAAACCACATTGACACGTAAGCTGGATACATGCCTTCATCATTGACAATGGTAAAACTACCATCTACTATTAATGACCGATTCTACCAAATTAAGTGCCAAAATTAAGCGTGTCTACCATAATATTGTTAACAAATTTCTTCAATTATTGCTTCAAATGACGTATCTTTGGCCCGTAATGGACAGTTATAAACTTCCAAACTTTAGATCTATTTTGGATTTATGTTCGCCAATAATTCTATTTAAAATATTCTTCACTTTTGCTTCAAATGACGAAGCTGTATTCCTTGGTGGACAATTCTATTGTAACTATCGAAGTTTTGATCTATTTTAGATTTGTTTGTGCATAATTTTATTATGATGGTGGTGGACAATTTTGTTTAGCAGCCTTTATGCAGTACTTTTGTGACATGTCACCTAACATTTCCTAATGAAATAATACGGATTAAATGCGATGCAATCCTAATCCATTTCTCGTATGTGGGGTAAAGAAACCATGAAGGTATCGCAAAGGTTTTGCAGTGTTTTAAGGCAGTATTACCTTGTGCATTTAATTAATGATGCCGATATGTAATACTGAGTTTCTTAATCTGCAATTTTGTTAAATTTGGCAGATTTTAACGTAACAGCTGTCTCCCAAAATTACAAAAATACACCGATTTTCTACTGGATTCGTTTACTGCACAATTTGCTATTTATTTATTAAAATGGTAGCTTTTGGAATGTTTAAATAAACCGTTACCTGGTCCAGATGGAGACGAAGTTGACGGCATATACCTTTGTCGAAAATGAAACAGCCTAAAATATAGTATCCTTATGTGCAAGCTATTATATACAGCCTGAATATCAACGCCAAGGTTATTATAAAACGCTCATTCTTGACTATTGTGTTTATGGCAGTGCTACAATTACCGCACTTTGAATAAATATATCGTTCATCGTCCACCGGACTTGACGCTATGTATTTTTATGTTGAGTGCTTAAAATTTGATAATACAAATAAGAAAATACACCTGTATTTTGAAATCCGAGAAACAACTGAGTCTACATTTTGTTTAAAAAGCTACGCTATGAATTGCTGTATTAAAAGTGATTACACTTTAGGTGAATACTGCCATAGACATTTGTACATACAACTTGCTATTGTAACAACCATGTCTATGATGTCATTGTACCTTGTGAAATCAAATACAACTAGTGAAGCTCGGTTGCGAGCCAGAATTCGAGTCGTGAGAAGAATCCCCCGAAGTAGAAGTGTGAAAAATATTTGCCACACAATATTTTTGACACTCGCAATGAGCTTGCCGGCCCAGAAACCCCCATA